>QNGE01001637.1:0-23499 GCA_008508345.1 Paragonimus westermani
TCAGTCACTTTCCCTCAATTTCTGTAGACAACACTTACAGAAAAATTTGTGCACTTGCGGTTTAGATGTGCTTGTTATATATTCGAGTAGCTAACTGCCTTAGAACCCTGGATAAAGAATCAATCTGTCCGCTCAACTACAAAACACAACATTGTAGTTCCCGGCCAAACGTTTACCAAAGAAACAAATCTCGTGAGATTGTCTCCTTCTCATCTATACGAACTGAGTAAGTGAGAGAGTTTTCAATTTCCCACCAACCACAGATACTTACATTCGCCCTCAAATATGGTTAAGTGGGATAATTCCTTGTTGTATACTCCTGAGTGAACGTTTTATTCGGTCGTCAGATGACGGCAATTAATCCAAACAGCTACTCTTGTGTCGAGAGTAATGTAATTTGATGTTTCTTGGATTTTTCATGGGTTGAAACTCACCTCATCTAATATTGATACAAATTAATCGTTTACAAATCAAAACAAAGATAAATTGTTGTTTACAACCGACAATCTTCATAACATTTTCTGGACAGGTTAGACTGGATACTGGGAGTACCAAACCCATTGATTTTGAATGCTGTTGATTAAAACGGTCATACTAGCACTGCAGAGTATCCACTTGTCGAGTTTACCTCCGTTTTAAGCCTAGTCACTCAGACGGACACTCTTCTTAATTCCTCAAGGGGTTGAGGTTCTGGTTAATTCATCAGATGGTTGTAAATTCATGACTACTCTTATATTTGAACAACTAGAGAAATAAAACATGTGACAGGATGCCTGTAACATTCTTTACATTCGGGATAATTTTCGTATAGTGCGCCATGAAGTGTTCATGAATACGGCAGCCTTATTTCAGTGGTCGACGTTTACAACGTGTGTACAAACTACTTATCGAGCATACTGACTGAGAATACAAACCGTGTGTAGAAATCACTAAATTAGGGTTACAACAAACGGATTGTTCTTAACAAATTATTCCCTCGGTACAATTGTTTAGAATTGAACAACCGTTGGAAAGTAGTTGATCAGCCAATAAGGAAGGGACTGTGTGACTTGGTAAATGATTGACATTATTCTGGTACGGTTGGGATAACAAACGAAATCGGTCCTCAGTAGTCATTGCTAATCGGGCTTGGTCATCAAGACAAGGACGGTCTGTTGTGCGGGTGCGTTGAAAGAAAGATGCCCAAGGTTTTAACGAACCGTTTCTCTACACACAAATCCCGCTGATGCAGTCGGATTACGACCGCATCGGCTGCTGACAGGATGCGACATTTTACCTCTTGCGTCAAGGTAGCAAAAATCCGTTAGATCATACGAAACGCTCTCTCCATGTCTGTGGCGATCTCAAACGATCGAACAGGTCACGATCGACAAGTTGGTGAGTTCTTTTGGTTTGCTTTTATTGTTTGTTGCTGTTTAAGAATAGACAAGGACTGACCACTACCTGCATTCCCACAGAAGTGGGCTTGCATGTTATCTAAAAACAGATCCAAGACAATCTGTAGAAGCAACATGATAGAATTAAGGGGTTTGCGGGAGATCCTGATTAATTGTGCTTATTCCTAAAGGTCTATCAACAGCAGCAGGCAATAAATAACCGTGACCTTTGGTATGTAGTGTCGGTATTACATGGTCTACTAAGCTTTGACATTCGGTGACGGCTCACAGCAAAGTTAATCTGATCAGTGTTCGCGGGTTATTTAGGTAGCACTCCGTAGGTATGCTCGGTCACAGAAATAGTCAAATGAGTGAATCGGGAATAAGGTAAATACAGTTGGCATTTCACATTTAACTTTCAGTGGTACCACATGATGTGAATAAATTGTGGCAGTGTGAGGATGTAAATTAATTAGTGTGACATCGGCTACACCGCTGAATAGGCGCTAATGCTAAGGACCTCCTATGAACACATCAATTCTCCATGAAAACATTCTGATCTCTGCAATTTTATTTTCATCACGGATGATATATTCCAAGCAACAAAAAGATATGTATAGTATTTCTGAGACATGAGTAGAGGCAGACATTGCTGATTCAAGGTGATAACTCACTAACCTGTTCAAAATACACAACAAATTCTGTCTGAGAAACAGTTAAGGAAGTGCTAACGACACCAGTAACGTGGATCACGAAGCGTCTCGCATTCAGAAGATAAAATTTTACCACTGATACAACAATTTCCGAAATTCAACTAACGATGCACAGCTGTACACATCCATGAAAACTCAACCATCACCAAAACACCAAAACTCAAACATTATTCTATATCCACTGCAAATTACGCACATTAACAAGTGAACATGCGGGTGGAGAATCAAGGTGAAACGACCCACTGAGTACAGTCTGAATAAGAGAAATCTAAAATTACAGAACACTCATCATGCATGTTGAAATTTGGAATGAAACCGCACGCATCAGTCGGCATACAAGATTGCCGATCACGGCTGTTTAAATGAACCTGGTGTTGGTTGGAAAAACTTAACGTAAAATTGGGTTGATCATTCGGAAGAAATGGATATGGCCGGAATCGTTTCAAATATGTTCATGTGCAGTTGTAATCGGTGACTGTTTGTGAACAAGCTGATCCACCTCCAGATGTGGTTTCACGTTGTTTGGAAAGACCAGATGAGACCTTGTAGTCGGAGTGATGGGGACAATGAGCAACGACTGTTACGGTAGATTCCGACGAAACAGATTACACGAATTCACTGTGTCCTGAGGAGATGGGAGAGAAACGGTATGTAATTTTCTTGATTGAATCAATGGAAGTAACGAGATTTTTTTGGTGACTTGGTCGTGGATTCATCGCAGCTGATTATGGATCGAATCGCACATTGGTTTCACTCACCAATTAGAGTTTGCTTATTCCAGTGATCGCAACAAATTTGTTCTCGCTGAGTGCATTTTACGCAGACATTATCGACAAGATATTCCGAAGAAAGAAGGGAGTTTCTTGTGAATTTATCTTTGATCGAAATCTCTGTTTCGAATACAACGTACATATTGAAAATGTGCAACAGCACTCGTTGTCTGTCACACCAACTACGTTCTGAAAGTGGACTTTGTTGAAGTACGTTGCAGAACTCCTCCATTTAACGAGCTAGGTCGCTGTGATTGAAAGCTACACAAATCTAAAGATTATATGACCCAGTGTTAACAAACAACGTCTATAGGCAGTCAACCAAGTATACTGTTTACATTAGAGAACACTGTGAAATTGCTTTCTGACAGTGTCCTGGTCGATGTTGCAGCGACGTTCTGGACTAATTGGAAGCACAAGATAAATCGACCGAATATCAGCTTAACAAGCGATTTGGAGATGGTGTGGTACAGACGATCTGGCCGGCTACATTACTCAGCGATAAGAGCATACTACATATCAGGGTAATCCGCAAGATAGACATAAGAATCTTAGAAGAACATTGACGTACCATGTATAATAATTTATGCGGACGTTGCTTGAAGTGATATGCTATCACTCCTGACCCTGTTATTCATGCTTCTAAATCGGCTTCCAGATAAATTAAATTCTGGAAGCCACGGTTGAGAATTAGATACATTTTCTTGATAATATATAATCTTCTCGAGGAAAACCCGAATGATTTTCAAAAATTGTGGACTTTAGCGTTAACTTTGTGGGACCGTTGCCTGAGACACCCCAAGACAATCAGTACATCTTGGTACTGGTAGATAATTTCACCAAGTGGTGTGAAGCAGTCCCGCTTGTACAGATGAATGCATCGACGGTAGCAATAAAAATTGTTGACTATTCTGTGTGCTTTTGAGGAGCCCCCGGTCTACTCCATTCAAATCAAGGCTTCTGATTTGAAAGCTCTTAAGTTTTCGTAATGTTTAAACTATTGGAAATCAACAAAACGCGAACTACAGCTTACCACCCGCAGGTTAATTGCAGATGGGAAGGACTAGGCGGTCTCTCAGGAGTCTCCTCATGGCTTCTGCGGAGCAGAATATCACCAAATGGGACTTAGCATCGCCAAAGTGTCTGTTAGCTTACTTAAGTGCTGTGCATGCGTCGAATAGTCCAACCCCGCATTTTTTATAAACCGGCCGGGAAGTGAGACTACCATCAGATACCTGATTGTCGATGACGCAACAATTACAAACTCCAGTTGCACAGTATGTAAGCAGCCTTTTTGATACTCTTCGGCCAAACCACCAAACTGCACGAACACATTTGAAAACATCTCACAAACATCAGAAGGGCTATTACGATAACGGGGTGTTTATTGCTCTTCTGAATGTTGGCAAAAGGGTGTGACTGCACAGCACGGGTCCTAGCTCGGGATTCGCAATGAAGGTACATAAACAATAGAAAGGGCTGTGTGTTGTCAAGCGAATACTCTAGGAAAGCAAATTGTCAAATTAGAAAACTGGTAAGGAACGATGGATAGCCAATCGTGGTTCACCTCAACCGACTACAGCAACACAAGCAGACTACGGTACGTGGACCACTGTCGGACGTCTCAGAGTTAGGGATGGAGGTCGAATCTCCGAACAATCTCGGTGGAGAAATAAGTTGAGTGACGCGCGATCGAAACTAGTAGGCGCGAATGGAATGAATTTCAAATGGTAATTCTTACACGGTCGCGTATGTACCTTTTAGACCGCTACGTCAACGTTGTCCACGAAGATCATGAGTCAACGGATAGTCAGACGAGCCGGAAGGACATTTGTATTTAAACATAACCCTATCACACTCCTGTAACCGTATCCTTGTTGGCTATTCTTGTACCGCTGCTTGTTGCGTAGTACATCTCTGGACAGAATCTTCGTCTGCTCTTCTGGTTTCATGTCACAAAATTGCATTAGTATATCGCGCCAGTTTTTTAACTCGACTTGCTATAAGTCAATGGGCAACTTTTCTTATCATGCACCTACTCTGCACTAGATCAGTCTTTCAAATTGCAATCTAGAGACTTGCTGAATAAAGTAGTTTGGTGCCAGTCGATATGCTTAGGTCGTCAGTAAGAGAATAACCACCAAACCAACGGTATCACGGAGGTCACAGTTGTTGATGTGCTGTATCTTAAATGTTTGCATTCGTGATTCATTATGGGTTCAAGCTTCACAGGTAATGAGGACCAGTGAAACCCGAAGATTATTAAGATTTTTCAATCTTTTATTCACATTTCCCAGGAGAACGCTCATGAGATTTTCGGACAGAACAACATTGGAAAGTGTACCGTTAGTCAACTTGGGTTGTATATGAAACCAGCTGTACTTTAAGTGGTTCATAACGCTCGAATCGACTAACGGAAGTGTTTCAGCATCTGACCTTATACTGGTTTTAAATCAGCTCTATTTCCAGTTCAGAGGTTCGCCAGTAACATTCGTGTGATAAATGAACTTATCAAAATAAGAATGATATGATCAGTAACGTCAAATTGCGGGCAGTCTAACGGTGTCCATAACAACAGATTAACGAGATAATATGTTGTATCAGAAAACTACGTTAGACCCTCGATCTTGGGCCACCACCTCATAAACCACGATTATTTTCAGGTGCATGCAATCAAACATAACATCATCGAACGCTTCAACTAAATGGCGCAAGTCGGCATATTATCCACCGTTAAAGTAACCATCTATCCCGGAACGCTAATAACTCTCCGTTGGTGATAAGAAACTGGTGCAAGCTTAACTTGCAATAAAGAACGCAAACGTTGCAAAACGGACTTATGGCCATTTGATATATGTTTATCATCAACAGTAGGAAATGTTGAAACCGTTGAGTTCACGGCACTCGCCAAAACCATATGGTCATCACGGTCCTTAGAAATAATCCGCAATACACTGTCCGTTGTTACATGAATAAGCATTCGAGGCAAACTTCATAAAGCACCTCCATGCAGCAGCCTACCTACTTTTTGCAGGAGACTTCAGTCGATGAAGGATATTGAAAATTTTTAAGGTTATTACGTATATATTACAGATATCAGCAGCACACTGAATCAACTTACCAGTTGGGGTGTCGCGCTGTAACCGAATAGTCTGAACCACTTGCTGTGAGATAGCGATCCGCAGAACGTGATTGGAATAGGGATGTAGTTACCTGGAAATTGCTACGCGAACGAGAAGAACAAAATTTTAAGCAGATATTCTTCTTGGCCACGTAAAATTGTGATAGCTGCATGCAACATCGGGGGCGACAAATTGTTTGTACATGAAGGCAGCCATTCTAACGCATTCTGTTTCATAGACTTTGTTGTTGATAAGGTTGTATTCCATACACCCTCATGCCACCTAGCACATAACTAAGATCGGATAAATGCCCACACTTACCTACTTCGAACTTCTACTGCCTACTCTGGCGCTGGAACCAAACACGCATAAAGCACTGAGACCAATTTTCGTATCTATCCGGGCAAACTTTCCAGTTGTTCACTTCTGCGAATTTGGCATCTTCCAGAACATTCTCAAAGCCGTGGGAAATGCCATTATCTACAACAGGCCTGAACAGATCGGATGGTATTATAATGACCGTATACATTGAGTGCGTCATTTGTTGGTGATTCATTTTCAATGGAAAACAGTGAAAAAAATCAAGGAAGACATACATCTAGCACCAGCAATATCTTATGCGTCTTCTTGCAGTTGCAACCATAACCACAGGACGGAGCAACTGCTTAGGAGGTAACGTTAAAACAATCCATAAGTTGTGTGACACTGAAATAATCAGTTGTTCAAGCATGTCTTATTGGAGTAATGGACTGCTACTTAACTCAGGATTAGCATCCCTGCATTAAATTTTGATAGCAAGACAAAGTTCAAAAGGGGAGGATGATCGACCGTGTAAATAATAATCATACCCAATCGATACCTCACCAGCCACTCCTTAGGATAAAAAATACGAGGTAAGTGAGTCTGGGCGAAGTTTGAGAAGTACACCCCTACATCGTCTGCAGTCTGTAAAAACATGTATGCTATTTCCAAAATCTAAAAACGTTATGCTGCGATTCTTGGTTAACCGCATTTATGGAATTTGAATTGACGTTATACTACCATTTTGCCAAAACGCTGATCGAATTACTGTTATCCGAGATTTTTGAATGAGTCCTATTTCGTTATATTTCATATCAGAATGACTTGTTTGATCTTTTTAAGCTTACGTTGGTGTCATTATTAATATGGACAATTCGCTCAAAAATTATTGTTAAACTGGTCTTTCTTCGGAACAAAAAAGCGTTGTCTTGGGAAATGACATACACATTGAATGGTTTATTCCATGAGTGCACATGTGAATCAGGTTATGTTGGGTTAAGTTAGACCATACTTTGAAGAAGACCCAAGTGTGAAAATTCTGGGTTTCGGCTGGATTCGAAAAAAACGACAGAAACAACATATCTAAACATGGCAACCGCTCTACCAACCTAGCTACGATTCCAGGCCAGGATGCTGAAACCTTCACATCTGAATTCTGATACTCACCCGCCCCACTGTCTCCTATGAAATCCATTAAATGATCCAAGCGGTCGACTTTCTAACAGGATTCCTCAAAGGGTTAAGGCTGTAGCTAAACATTTGAGCAAGAAATTGCAACAATATTAAATGGATTGTTAAGCTGTTTGCGTCGTTGGTTCAAATCCAGCTGAATTCCGAATTTTCCACAATTGGATCGTTTCGAAATTGACGAATCTACGAAGCTAGTTATTAGGATCACACTTTGTTCAGTAGCTATGAGCAGGTTGTGCTGGACAAATTAATGTGGTGGAATTATATCACATTGCTAAACCTCAATCAAATAAAAAGCTTATCGGTAATCTGATACCTAATCAGGTATTTTTCTTTACTGTTTTTAGTGAAAACGCCAAGGAAGGGATCCATAAATTTGAGTCGAATCCTGTGGGTATGCAATGATTTCGCTGTGGATTCGTTTGAACGCTTAAAGAAAAGTTTTTTGAGAAAAAGCAGTATTCCTAGCCTACAAACACGTGGTTGACAGTGCAAAACAACAGGTAACTGTTGTGTTTCAGACATGAAGCAGATTGTGAGAAAACAGCCTCTCAAAGAATGTTCATCTTCTCCCTTAATAAGACAACACGTTGACATCAGCTGCACTGGAGATACTAGAAAGGTGGCAATACTGGGAACACCGGTGGGTTCGATTACGTAAACTATAATTATTGTTAGCTTAAAAGTGTGTCATCTTCCACTCGCTCCTTAACGGAAACGAACGAATGGCTATCCACACTTAGGGACAAAGCAATATTCTGTCTAAATAGATCTGTATGAAAACTGCAGTTCCAGCAGATTATCAATCCCACTGCTTCGTCCCAATCCTAGATAAACATAGCCCATAGCTTATAACGTGTCGAAACACACGTGGTTCCGTACAGCAGGAAACACAGTTTGGTTTATCTTAGTTTCAGTTGGGAAATTTTAAGTTTCCAACCGATTTTTGCTAGTCAACGTCACGCGAACAAAACATCACTAATTAAAATGTTATTATAAACGATGGTCCGTGGGTTTGATTTCAATCCTATCTACGTTAGCTCAGAAATCCTGTAACTTATATTCCACTAGTTCGTATCTGTGTTCCATTCGTCGATATGGCTCATTATTATCCATGTTATTTTTTGACGGAAATATCATGAAACCAATTAGCCCTAGATGTCTATCACATCTCCGCATTTGCCATTTCCGCACACTGGTGCGTGCTAGCTCTCATTTTTGTGCTGAAACCTTTGCCATCAGCCAGGTGCTATCGATCGTGGGCCATGGTGGGAAAAACACTGAGACGGTGCAGTCGGGAGATTTGACCTAGGATACGTGTACGTCCCCTGTGAACTAGTCAGGTTGTGGATACAACACTGCTTGATCGTTCGCTAACTCGACTAGCTTATGAAGTATGTTTTGGGTTGCGCTTTCATGTTGAAATTCTCATGAAATAGTTTCGGTTCTAGATTTCATTTTTCCGGGTGCACAATTGTGGAATGATCGATACGTTTTCACAAGTTGACCATATGCTCTGTAAACTGACAACTTTTGTTGACTTGTATCTATGTTGGGGAATGGAATGTGGTGAATTACACAAAACACGAGATGTTCATTTTTATCCACTACAGCTGAAGTACTGTTAACACCACTCCATTCATACTGTTGAGTATGCTTGTCTCTGCTTCCGTCATATGTACAGAATTCTACAATGAGAGGTTGGGAATATCAGTCTGATTCGTGTTCTTCAACTGCGGGTGAATGCAATCTACCCAAGAATAAATATGCACGTCAGGTCGATAATAAGTGTTTTGCGTTCTGCGTGGCCAATTTTCGAATTTAAACACAGGCCCATTTTTCGTTAACCTAATAAGCTTTGGCGACATAACTAACGATTATCAATAAACCTATAGGAAAGTTTTCAAACGACCATAACTTGTATCACCCAAAAATATCTGGAATCATTTTCTTTGATAGTTTGTAGTTACGCTTCTTATTTGATTGGCTGGAAACGAATTATAATTCGCATACCTTCCCGAAATCCCGGTAGATATAATATTGCGGTTTAATAGGTAATTATCGTGAATACGATCAGAAAATTACCCACTAATCAAGAGTTCGAAGCTCTGGTGTACGTTGTTGTGATGAGACCCAGTAAGGTCAGCGCAACTGTTCACCACTTTACTGATCAACTTGACCAACTGTTTGCATCTGTTGTCTCTGGTTCAGTAGCCAGCGTGGCTAAAACTATTGACAGTGGATGAAATGGCGCTATTCTGCAGTGCCAGATCATCTCCAGAGACACGAAAGCAACGGGGTCGAGAAAGCTTTATTTATATGGGTTGCGTACGCAAGCTGACAGTGTGAGCCACTCTACGGAAGCTGCTGTCATCAAGTAGCGTGCTCCAAAATGGTTCGGAAATCAGTTGGAAACGCAAACCACCTGTACGGAGGCCGACTGATAGCACCGTGCACCATGCGGTGCAAAAGGAACAGAATGTCAAACGTCTTGACGCATTTCCCGTGATTCTTCAGAGCAACAGGAAACGCATTCTGCAAACTGTTGAGGTAACAGCTGTCTAGTCAAAATCTCATCTGTTTTCAAAACAATTTTTGTTCACGCTACGGCTACCCTAGTAGACGACATTTTCGGACGTTTGATTTTCGATTTCTTGTCCTTCTGTTTATTCCTTTAAGCCATGACATTCTCTTAGCTAAAATTTACCTCAGTTTTTAAAATTAGCTATATTTCGATGTGTGACCAGAGTGTACGACCTTTTCGTCTGGACACAAACACATGGTCTGTGTCTTCTCACGCTTCTTTTTATTGAAGTCTGTAAAGAGAATCAATAGCTAAGAAGAAGCAAGTCACATTAGCTGTCTTTCTGAAATGGGAAATTCCCAGCCTCTGGGAAGGGCTATATTTACAAACACTTGGCGTTTTCGCTCAAAACTTCGTTGTCAGTCAAAGGTCTATAGGCGTATAAATTTCTCCTATCTTTAGTAGTGAGAACCAGAATAACCTAGCGTTTTTACTACATGTGGTGTCCATGTTGTATGAGGACCTGCTGGATTCATGGAATTCAAAGGAATCTTAAAATCCTAGGAAATCTGAGAATGCGGATGTGCATCGGAATTTGTGTTAGACGGTTTAAAAACAGGAGGTACTTTGGCAGAGTGTTCCACTTTTAGAGGGTCAGCAATAAAAACGCAGCAATAGTGAATAATATAAGATGACGAACAGAGTAGAGACCCAACCACTATCGAGTATCAACATTTGCGTAGCAAAAGAGCATACACCAGTGGGCTGACATCAACAGAGAGAGGATACGTGTACTCCTATTCTGCTACAACAATTTGGATGATCATTTTACTTGAATAATTAGTTTGGTGCCCTCGATATGTGCATCCATTTCGTGGTTTTGAATTCCATGAATGCTGATGCAATTACGGCGGGCTGCGTTGATCTGGTATAGATTGGACACACTTAAACGCTGAAGTATACCTTTAGAAGTGAAGAAGCTAAACAATTCCTGTATTTTCACCAAGTTGCTCCCGGGTTGGTCAACTCGCTAGGTACAGGCATACAGTTAAACGATGTTGGGGCTGGTGGAACTAAAATGAGATGTCCCCTTATATTAAGGCTTCATATTAAGAACTGCTCCAGTTTGAGCAACCTGTTTCGGCAAGGTAGAAAACGCAGTATCGTGTGTCGAAACACGGGGTACCTTCCAACACATTCATCAATGCAGAAAGCAGACAGATTTTCAAAAAGACATTTATTTTACCGCCATCAGTAGCAAACTCAGAGCGTGCAAGTTATATGCAACAGTCAACTAGTGACCAACGGCGTATGCTGGCGTATGCCTACATTGCCACCGGAACCTGATGGGTTGCTCCAACCACTTTTGCGCACATAGCGCTGGCTGATGACCTCTGATCGACTGGGCTTCGTAAAAGGCCAGTAGCCTCAGCTTCTGACGTGACAGTATTTGGAATAAACTAGGTGAATCAACATGATGACCTAATATCCTGAAGTGAGTAGCAATCGATGACGCGGGATTTCTAGCAACGGATTAATCGGTTTGAGACTGTTGTCATCAGATGTTTTATCCAGTTTGGGACGTGTTCCGCTATTTACTGAAATAGTGGGTTGTATGTTTTGTTTACAGAGACGCCGATTCAGCAGTAAGTGTATTTGTAAACACTGTGAGCGAAAAATAGATCAGACAAACTACGTTCTCGATTACGTACAAACTTGTCATTTGGTGGTTCCACCCAAGCACATTTGGCGAGTCGCATACGTATGGGACAGGGCGGACTTCAATCCGTACTTAAACTGGTTTGTCAGACGCTCCCCTTTAAGTTTCAGAAATCAGACTTTAACTTACCTTTGACATATTTGCTTTGGCTCATTGCACTTGTTCATCATGCTGTGGGTTTTTATGACATTTTCGAGAGATCGATTTGAGGGAAGCTTTTAGCTTATTGTTTTTTTTCTGCCTACAACACCAGTATCAATAGGGCTATCAAGTGGAAGTCTTGTTTATCATGTCAGTTGGCAAGCTTCTGAGTTGTTAAAATGAGGTCACAATGGATGTATCAGTCGGACAATATGGCTAACAGTAGCGGCCACACAGACCCTTTTATGATGTATGACAGTAGTTCAGTAAAACTTTGGCGAAAAACCTGAACAGTCAGTTCAACCACCAGCATACCAGGTGAGTTTCGGCGCTTTTATGTCGGTATGGTAAACAGCTCAGTACAACATTGCCTACCTACATATCTTCAAGCTAAAAGCTTGGGTCTAAAAAATGCGACGTCTCTAAAACGGATTTTTAACAGATTTGGTGACGTGTGGAAAATTATTATACCTCTTTGAAAGCTCAGCACCATTGAACGAGAATTCCTCATATGGCATTTCAAGCATCTGGTGCACGCGTTTCTTGATAACACCGAGCCGTAGCTTACGATTCAGTAGTTGGAAAGGCGCCACCATTTACATTCATGAATATCTTGAGAATCCCAATGCCACTTGTTTCGCAATTGTCTACAAACGGCACACTAACCTTGAGCCAAATGGAGGAAAAAATCTGAGGCGGATTCCGTTTGGCTCGATGCAGGTACAGCTCCCATCATAACATTGCTTAACACGAATTCAAACAGAACTCACTGGAAAGTGGAAGATATCTGTACCCAACGTGTATAGTTTCCATAGCCTCAGAAGAGAGCCAAAGTGCGCTAGAGAGCCTAATACTTAGTAAGCGCCACACCCTTAATTCACCGAACATGAACAGCGCGTTCCACCCTGACTTACTGAATCTGCGAGCTACAAGGCCAGTCGAAGCGAGTGAACAACTGACACTTCGGTAGCCAATTGGCAGACATTGGAAACCAAGCTGCTCAAAACAAAATCAACGAAAAGAAGTAGGTGAGAATGTAGCCAATTCACTCTATAGCAAACGCCATGGGTACGCGCACCAGCGCATCCAGAATAATGTCGGTATACTTTCCATAGTTGTGTGTCGGTCAGTGATTACGTTTAATCTGTCTGTCGGTAGTTTAGAAATGCTAGCAGTCTCGGATAATGACGACAGAAGAGAGTTTCAAGATTTCCTATACGATTGCATTTCCCTGTTGTTTACCCAGGATGATTTCGAAAACTACGAAAGAGCTCCGATTTTAAGTACTCTCTCATGGTGCATCTGCTGCGGGCTACTGTTCATGCCATGGCTATCTTCGAGAAATAAGTGTGGTTTGCAACAAGTCAGCCACAGCAGAAGTGAGGGCTCATCTAGGAGACGCCCTGATCGGACCGGATACACGCGTCTGTAGTCGCTGTCTGAGACTCAGGCAGTTGATGGACGCTGGCACAGAAGCACACTTATACACACTGTGCATGCTGCGCAGAGCACTGATGCAGTTGCTCGCGTAGTGCACAATCTAGACCAGTAGGAGTTCTTAACATCACTTATTAGTCTATCTGATTTGACAGTCACCGGCGTAAATTTTCTGCCACAGTCCGCGTGGTTGTTCTGAGCAGGTACGCCTTGACTTCTCAGGATACTTTTCTTTACAGAAGAAACAGCAAAACGGACGTGTCCAAATTAACGATTAGTCCACTCACATTTACCTACCGAAATCGAGTATCAATCTGATAGATCGAGAAACATCAGGTCTGAGTGCAGACACCTATATCCCATCACAAAACCGAGTACTATTGCTCCTAAAGCTGCCCCAAATGACCCTCATGCAGAAACCAAATTCAACCCGGGAGTTGAAAAAAACTCGACTCGTCACCACTCCGATGGGCGGTGACACCCTTAACAACATACCACTTGGACCCTTCTCACTCAGCGAATCTTATAGGACTAATTCACCTGCCAAGTAAATTGTAGGTAGTGAAACTGTCTCCTGGTATTGTTTTTCACCAACGCGGCTACATTTTTCGGTAAACTGGACTTGAAACGAAACCAAATCCTCGACTACTCATCAGTGAACTGCGGGACGTCTGTCCCAGGCGAAACCCATTCATAGTAGGTATCACGGGGACCTGGGGTATGGTGGAAGTGCGGGATGGAGAACGGTCTATCCCCAGTGATAAGAAACTCTGTAGAGATGGTGAAGTAGTCTTTTAAATGAATTCGCACCTGAAGACCCCAGTTATTCTTGACAAAGTGCCAATGGGTATCCTGGAATCAGTTAAGCAGAAGGTTAACATCACTCTCAAATTCACTTGTTTGGTAAAGATGACTTACAAGTCGCCTTCTGCGCACACAGATAGCAATACAACTTCGCCGGGAAATTTGCATAAAGTGAAATCTTTTGGTTATGTTCAAACGTCGCTAATGGGAAGCGTTAAATACCCGGAACTAGCCTTCGTGAACCATCTAGTCAATGCTGAAATGTCTGCCTATGCTGGAGATTTCTACTAGGCAGTATTGAAAGCTCGACTATTTCAAAAAGTCCACGATCGTCAGAAGTGACTATGGGTCAGGCGACCTCTTGATCTCGATTGCACGCTTACCAAGGACGGTGGCATAATAATCAATCTAAATATTACAACTCCATTTGGTAGTAGTGGTCGCGGGATAATTGAATTCAAAAACCCACGCAGAATTAGACGATACATTCATCAAAATATGGATGTAAAGGCTTATCATAAGTAAAACTGTGTAGGGATGAGCACACCATAGCTAAGTTGAACGGCCCAGTTGCTTCACTGCACACACCCTATATGATTGTTAGCAGCGCATCGTTGAATAAATCACCGATATCTTTAATAGCCATGTCCTAGTAAAGTATCTCCGCTTAGTAGAAAATCAAGACAGCTGAGAAATAGAAACGAATAACTGGTTACATTGAAACGTTCAGTCTGAAACAATTACCAAAAAGAACAAACTGGATTTGTGTTTGTTGAGTACGTCACCTGGCGCAATTCCGCCACAGTCGTTATCAAGTTGAATCGATTTTGCTATCAGCGTGGTCCTGCTGAAAGGCTGGAGGTGAATTCTAGGTTTTTCTACAGTGAAGTTGCTGCATACACAGGCAGGTTGCCATTTCTCAACTGCAGAATTCTGGTGGATCTGAATATGACAAAAGTGTGCATTACTACAAATCACTAGCGAGTTCTGTGCACACAGGTAAGATGTTGACCAAATCACCTCAAATCTGAATGGATCAAATCAGATTCAAGTTAGAGAGCCGATTAACTCTCAAACCATCCGGTCCAGATCCGATATCCTCAGCCATCCTGGAAGGCTGTCCCACTCGATTAACTGAACCATCCACAGTATTATTTAACCACTCCTTTTCAAATTACCGAATACCAGAAATATGGAACCAGTTTGCGATCACATCTATCGTCCAAGGCTGTTGTAGTGATGATCCAGATAACTATCGACCAACAACACCGTTTTCGACAGTGATGGAGAGCTTACAAAGTGATTCTGTCCGGGACACGGTTGAAGACTTCCAACTTATCATCAAACAGTAACGTGGATTTCGTGAGAGATACTCACGTCTCCCAAACCTGATGGTTGCTGGTGTATTTTGGACGATTATGCAAAGCTCTGATGAGTTTTAGAGTGCCCGGAAGATGTGATAAACCGACAGAACGATTCGAAATGTCGGAAATAGTGGTCTATAGAAAATAGCGGAGCTCAATGTGAACGAGTGTATATGCACTTTCGTCATCGAATAGGTGGTGACCACCACCTTGGTGACACAGCTTGTGGGACATTCCACCCTGAAATGCCTTTCCTTGTATTCGCCTACATAAACCGCAGCCACCTGGAACCGAATACACAGGCCTGTCGTCCATCTTAACAAAGATTTGATACATCGAAAATGTTCGGAATCGGGTTAATAGAATTATGAGACTGGTAAAAACCCTCTATCAGAACAAGTCATTAATTCAATCTGATGCTCAACCTGAAACTTAACCAGAACCTCTGATGGTTTTATTCGAAATTTGCAACAACCATGTGTGAGACATGCACACGTATCTGTGGTACATAGCTGTTAATTTATATCAACATGAATTAACAAACATCATCAATACAAAACGAATGGTGAATTATCCACTCCCTTGAACTTGGTGCCTTCTTGGATGGGCACAAGTTTTCAGTAAGTACTCACCACCCTGAGAGGTACAGCCTGACTTTGTGCTCGTCAGTAGCGTGTTTGAGGTGTACAGTATAAACACAAATACAAGCAGATAAGTGATCCACTCTGGATTTGCCTAAGACATTTGCAGGTTAACAGGTATGCATTTATGTATGTCTGTATGTATGTTTGTTTCTTGTTGAGCGTCTGTCTGCGTAAATCTATATCAGTTGCATCAACAGATCAGCTTTGCGTGTTTGAGTACCCCCTAAGGGTAAACCGCATAAAAGTGTTTCTCTCGTAAGCCGCTTTCTTTCATCACGCGCTGATGAGACTTTCAAAAGAGTTTACTCTTCAACCAACACAGCCAAACAATTCCACATTTATTCGGATCTCTCACTGCACATGACAATAGTCTCGCCATATATGCACGCGACGTTCTCATCACGTGTGAAGGGGTTGATTTGATTCAGCCACGAAAGAAAGTTCTCCTAATTTGGCTTACTTATGCCAACTGGATGACGTAGAGACCTGAGATAAATTTTGAGTGACATCCTAGAAAGGAATGTCTGTAACACGTTCAACACATTTACAATAATCCATTTAATTAGATTAGTGACACGGGTATATTCTTACAATTCTTCGGATTTCATTGGTGAGCAGACGAGTATATACCTGTCGGACTGACATCACTCGAAGTGATCACGGTCATCGCATTCCAACAGACTTTCCAGTCAGCTATTTTCAAAAGAAGCATTTGACTCGAGTTTCACACACGCTAGCGCTTATGAATAGTGCATATATTTGCCATGGACGGGAGTAGAACTTCGGCCAACCTTTTACGAGGCAACACTGTTGATCCGTATGCCAGTAAATTCACACCAGGCATGACCGAATGATCACATAAAAAGGTGAGCTTCATTCGCACTCGAGTAACGTTCAGGCTGCCCGCTAGCAATGATTAACAAATTGGTCTCAAGATGGCGTGGGTGCAGTCCTAGTCCCGAGCATGACAAGGGGTATTCACTGCTGACAGGCCTGAACAAGAACAAAATTTGAGTTTAGTGCTTCTTTTCTAAAGGGACTGACGAAAATGTCCGTGGTTGTGTGATAGCTGTCATCACCTGAGTGATGTACCAAATATTTCATCCAGGTTTCTCACCACCCACCAGTGTTTGTTTACACTTTTGGCTTAGATCTGCTGCTTAGTGAATCTGTTTGCCAACAATGCAACCAGACGACCATAGAGTTCCGTCAGGAAGAATCAAATTGCAGGGAATGGGTACTACTTTCAACCAAATGCCGCATCGGCTTGGGACCATACAGTTGTTGATGCGCTGTATTATTAATTGATGCTAGAGAGATGTAAACTGCTGACGTACGGCTACCGAGTATGGAAACAGAGCTGCCTTACTCTGAAGAAAGCGAGGTTTGCACAAGTCTGTCATGTTACGTCACTAGTCATGATAGCACTGATGTGTTTAAACAAAAGAATAAGCTGAAGAGGCTGATTGCTTCCATGAAAGAGAGGAAAAGCTTGTCCTAGTTTTGCATAAAATCACTTTTGAATAGGGATATGTATGGGTTTAGGCGTTAAAGTGTTGACAACGTGACTGTTTTCAGCCTGAAGAGACAGAGGTGCCGTGTAACAAAGCAAACGAAGAAAATGCAAGTGGTAGTTAATCTACTGTAACGCGTTCATCCGTAAAGTTTAATGAAATCTTGTAGAATTTAAATGCAAAATCACAGGTGTATTTCACACTTCAATCATTTGTCATTGGGTGTTAAGCCGCACCAGGTGGTTTAGGATAATTCATTGAGTAACGCGTGCTCGACAACTGCGATATCGCCTATTGAGACTTTCCGGTTAAGGAGACCATCTTCCAAGCCCAAAATGCGTCCGAAATAAGCGATCAAAACGATTGGAATTTATACGGTACTGTTGACAAATTCACACTAAAAATGCTTTGTTGCTTTTAATGTAAGTTAACTGGATACACAAATTATCCAGCAGAAAAACCGTTGAAAAGGTGGCAACCAAAACCAAGTACGCAAATTGCCATCAGTTGACGAGAAATTAGTTAATTGAAACAGTCGGATACAGATGAAGATGAGAACGTGCCAAACAGTACTACGAAGGCAAATTTCATTGAATAAACAACGATAGTTATAAAAAGAAAAAACTGACGTTTTGTGTGCAGTCACGGTATAAAATTCATCACGATATTTTAGTGTACTCAGCGAAGACAAATAACGGTAAACTTAGGATCGGCTCTCTACAAACGTCTCAACAAATTCAATCTTTCGCATCATACCAAAAACACGAGACGATAAACGTATCGAACGGGCTTCAGCAAATCTAACAGTGGGAATGAGTATTAAGTGCAAATGCAGACCGGCTGACTGGTGCTGGTAAACTTCATGATTGCGAATAACGAAATCAGGTGGCCGATTAAGCGAATTAAGTTCCTACATTTGTACACTAGTCTGTCAGTGGTCAAATCCTTGCACATTAGAATGAAGAACACGTGCCCAAATATATCGAAGACTTGATGTGTGACGTAACCCGACTCGATCTCACCAAACAACGCAGCCGGCTGTCTTTGATTCCCGAACGCCTGCTGTAGACCGGCCGTGTGGTCAAAACGACAAACGCTTCCAGTGTGTTGATGCGTCATCACAAGCCTGCCATCCTCATTGCACTCGAGATGCGGCTTGTCACGCGTATCGAGTTCGTCCTGTGCGTGCAAAAGCTCTTGACCTTGAACCTCCGTCTGCCATGGTTCTGATGTTCACCACCGTTACGTGTAGCAGCTGATGAGAACACACGAGATGGTGCTACCATCTAGTAAAACCGCTCATCTGATTCCATTGTTCAAATTCGTAAATGGGGCAGGAGGTTTTATATTAATGATTCTGGTTTGCATTTTCATTTAGTATCAGTTGGTGAACAATCCAAAGTTGTCTCTAAGGCTGTTCCGCACAACGTCTTGGGGTACAGTTGAACAAATTATGCACAAATTATAGGTAACAACATTAGTTAAACAAGTACTACCATCGTTCTCTTCAGTTTATTTGTTTTGCATCCAAATACAAGTTCCCCTTTTGATGAATTTATTGAAACATACGTCAACAGGTCTCACTTGTGAGACAATCAGCTGGTGAATAGCGTATGCAGACTCGTTTTAGTTACCATAGTTTAACTGCGGGGTGTGCAACCATTCTGGGGTAGACGACAAGTGTTAAGTCTACAGCACCCGTATAGCAAACAAAAACACATCGTTGACCGTACATACTCTCTGCTGACTGGGTCAGGGTTTGTGTGCTGTACCACACGGACACCAGTTAATATAACTGAGCAAATACGGTGGTAATTTCATGGCTGAATTTACAAGATGAGTCGTCACTACACACATCTAAACAAAAATGACTGATCAGTGTTCATCCGTCAAGTCCTCCATATAATGATCGCATTGAACAATATTCTATTTGTATTGCCTGCATGAATATTTGTTTGGCGACCTCGNAGTTCGTCCTGTGCGTGCAAAAGCTCTTGACCTTGAACCTCCGTCTGCCATGGTTCTGATGTTCACCACCGTTACGTGTAGCAGCTGATGAGAACACACGAGATGGTGCTACCATCTAGTAAAACCGCTCATCTGATTCCATTGTTCAAATTCGTAAATGGGGCAGGAGGTTTTATATTAATGATTCTGGTTTGCATTTTCATTTAGTATCAGTTGGTGAACAATCCAAAGTTGTCTCTAAGGCTGTTCCGCACAACGTCTTGGGGTACAGTTGAACAAATTATGCACAAATTATAGGTAACAACATTAGTTAAACAAGTACTACCATCGTTCTCTTCAGTTTATTTGTTTTGCATCCAAATACAAGTTCCCCTTTTGATGAATTTATTGAAACATACGTCAACAGGTCTCACTTATGAGACAATCAGCTGGTGAATAGCGTATGCAGACTCGTTTTAGTTACCATAGTTTAACTGCGGGGTGTGCAACCATTCTGGGGTAGACGACAAGTGTTAAGTCTACAGCACCCGTATAGCAAACAAAAACACATCGTTGACCGTACATACTCTCTGCTGACTGGGTCAGGGTTTGTGTGCTGTACCACACGGACACCAGTTAATATAACTGAGCAAATACGGTGGTAATTTCATGGCTGAATTTACAAGATGAGTCGTCACTACACACATCTAAACAAAAATGACTGATCAGTGTTCATCCGTCAAGTCCTCCATATAATGATCGCATTGAACAATATTCTATTTGTATTGCCTGCATGAATATTTGTTTGGCGACCTCGAATTGGATGTAGCCGGTGGATTGTATATGCCATTTTCTGCGCATGCCTCTCATGCAACCAGATGCAAAAGTTTCTCCCGTAGCGCTCCTTTCAGCATAGTGCCACTAACCAGTTGCATGCTGTACACTGTTTATCTCCCAGACATTGAACTCGTTGGAAAGTAACTGGCAAATGACGATTTTACTACCAATCCACACAGGTTTACTTGATAAAAAACAAGCATACATCAAAGAACTCTGTATGAGATTACCATTTTTGACGGTCTACTGTTGGTAAGCTGTGTAAACCATAGGATTGCGGGCGAACACATTCGAAGCAAATCAATTCAATACTATTTTTTACAGCCAGAAAGGTGCATTTCCAATTATCAGATGAGCCTACATTCGGTACAGTTAAGGAATACAAGCGAGTCATCCATAAGCATATTGTGAAAAAAAGACTAATGTTCTGGAGCTAATTTAAATGTCACGTTTCTGCATGCACATTCACTGGTTGATTACTAGGAAAGGAGATTCAGAACTCATTACAGTTCTGGCTAAGTAAATATTCCGTTCACATTTCAGAATCCCATGTTGATTGTTTCACGCAGTTGAATGGCTATGGCTACTACCTGCCAGGTTTTCCCAGTAAATAGCATCTGCATTTTCCAGTAGACTGTAATGATGACCGCAGTGAAATATGTGGTGCATTGTGTCCGACGTTCAGAGGACTTCAGTGGGTGCGTGAGCACAGTAATCACAAGACTTGAAAAAACTGCCGAGGAAGAGCGTGATCAATAAGAGTGCTCGCAAATGTCGGATTGGGGTGATATAGATTAGAAAGTGCTTTTAAAATCTGCGCATATATAGCGGGTCCATTTATACACAGAACCAAGTAGTACGTTTTAACCAGTGTAGTGTTGTGCAAATTAACTCACACAGTTGAATGACAGTTGGTCAAAAGTAGACTCTTTCTAGGTGCATTTGGCTTCCCTTATTGTTCCAACTGTTACTGAATAGAATGACAACTAAACACTGAAGACAAAACATCTGTACACTTTGGTGTGTCGTAAACAATTTACTACTTGAGCAAACAGCATAAGCTGCATTCCAATGGAGTCGTGTCAGTAACATCAGAATAGGCAGTCCACCAATGTGATCTGTTTGTGGACTGACATTTAGATTGGTTCAATGTTACGCACGATATTTACCCAAATTGACGGCCTCCAGAGGACAAAGCTCCGCAGTATGGACAACATTTTGTCATTTTATCCGCGGTGAGGACAACCTTTTGGGTAGCTCTTTCAAAAATGTTATCCAGATAAAAGTACGTGTTCTCCAGAAACCTGCATGGTCTTAAATAATGCAGTGCGCAGTGTGCGGATAAACTATCATACCTAAACCACATCACACCGGCGAATCGTGACTAAAATGGCAATGCGCTGTTTTAAGGAAACAACCACCGTTACCCTGCGTACGTGAACCATACACAGTGTTTAAGCACTACTGGAGACAGTTGGCTATAAATGGCTATATGTTCTTGATATATGCTTGTCAGTAACGTGTATAACGTAGAACGCGACTCGTTTTGTACAGACCAAGGAATAAATATTCGGTCCACATGATTGAAGGTTCTTTCATATATTACGTCCGGTTAACATGTACTTGAGACTAATGACTTAATGTACCGTTCGCTCAAGTACGTGCTCTAAGGTATCCGTTTACACATTATCCAAAACCGTACCGTAATGAGACAGAAATCAATCAAGTATACAAATCTGTCAATTACTGCTAAAGACGTGCACTTCTACTGACAGTTCGAAATTATCGTTGCCCAAAGATAAAAAGAGAAGGGAACAATAGCAGGTAGACCGTAAACTTACGAGATATGGTGGAAGTGTTAGCCGTAGTTGTGTTTGTACAAAAACGTTCTCCTTAGGAATGGTGACAGCACACGTTGTGAGGTGGTCAGAGAAATAGTATTTTATTTAGGCATCATACACTTAACTGCGTTCCATGAATGCGATCTGGTTCTAACTTAACTAACTTCGTCCAGACTAGTTTATGCACGGCCGATTCCTGCCAGCGTGAACTGAGAAGAGTGTGATTCAACGTAATTCAACAGAACCAGTCAACCAAACAGACACAACTAATAAATATACACGGTTGGCGGCATCCTACTCGGATTAGCCTGTCACAGTGACCGAAACCAAAGGAGGCCTGCGCTTATCCATCATTGCAATTGGCTTGCGCTGCATCAGTTGCAGTTCCACCCACACACCACATATCCAGTGTAAAACCGAAGGAATAAGACCAGGAGGTGTGCCAGTGGAGCATTTGTGTCCAACTGATCAATGCTGGTTAGACAAATGATTGACAAATAGAAAAAGGAGACTCTTATCTCTCAGAAACTAACCAGACAGAGGCTGAACTGACGAGATCTAAACTAAGAAGAAAGGTTTGTGAAGTGTAATACTAGAAGCATTGCAGCATAGGAGTGCAGGTTAGTGCATCTCAGAGAAGATAGGGATGAGAAGCAAAATTCTCATTGAACTGTGAAAAGCCAGGCAGACCATCCGCCATACAATAGACGAACAAAGCCGAAGAAAAAAATGGATAGAAGACCACAGACACTCACGTTTCTGAAAAGAAGAGCGGATCACTTGTCAGCGAGCAGGCTGTTGCCCGATGCAGTCGTTAACAGGAGTAGAATGGACACGCTTATATGACCTACCTCAGCCTAACGTACTCGTCGCCTCTTCGTCAACGGTGTACTGTGAGTAGGTTGGTGACCTAATAAACCCGAACTGCGAACGCATTCGCGGCCGCACATATCGCAACGCCATATAGTCACGTCACCGCGACCTATGGCACCGATGGTTCCCGTGCATACGGCGCGCTTCCGTTTTCCGCCTCACAACAACTGCTGGCTGAATCTTCGGACGCCCGCCCGAATCTTATTTCTCTAGGCCGTCCGGTTCAACGCCAAATCTTCGCAACATCTAAAATCAATGTTACAACGTGAAAGACTTACCTGCACAACATCCTGGTATCTCCGCTTCTGACCACCGGGAGTTCGCTTACCCGACTCCACTTTTCCGTACAGTAACTGCTTCGGGATACGGTCATCGCCCATC
>QNGE01001637.1:24242-59331 GCA_008508345.1 Paragonimus westermani
AAATAGGGCTGGGGCTAGAACACAACCCTGCTTCACGCCAGTGACGATGTCGAAATCATCAGAGGTCGATCCACACGATTGCACCTTCGCCTTCATGCCCGCATGCAACAATCTAACCATATTGACGAACTTACCTGGACATCCAAACTTACCAAGCACCGTCCACAGCGCCTCGCGGTTCACGGAATCGAACGCTTTGGTGAAGTCCACGAACAGGGCATACAAGGGCTGATTCCGTTCTCGGCACTTCTCCTGAAGCTGTCGAGCAGCAAACACCAGGTCGATTGTACTCCGACTCGACCGAAATCCACACTGCTCCTCGGGAACATTCATCTCCAGAACGGACGCATTCAGTCGGTTCAGGAGGATTCTGGCAAGCACCTTGCCTGCACAGCTCAAGAGGCTGATACCTCGGTAGCTGTCGGTGCATTGCTTGCTACCCTTCCCTTTGAACAAGGGTACGATGAGGGCATCCTTGAAGTCTTGCGGCATCACCTCGTGCTCCCAGATGGAGTGAACCAGTTGGAGCAGAGCGCGTTCCAACGCCGGACCGCCATTCTTCAGGATCTCACCTGGCAGCCCATCCTCGCCTGCAGCCTTCCCGTTGCGCAGTTGACCAATCGCCCTCTGCAACTCCAGCAAGTCGGGGGCGAGAGCAAGCGAAGATTTGACGTCCTGTTGCGGCAGACTGTTAACAGTCGCCCAATCAATTGTAGTAGGGCGGTTTAACAGGCTGCCGAAGTGTTTGCGCCATATTCCCATGATGTCTTCCGGCTGGCTGCAAGAACAACCGGTGTCCACGTCTACCAGTGCTTTAGTAGACTGGATAGACGGACCGAAGATCGCCTTAAGCGAATCGTAAAACTCCTTGTGTTGCCGACGATCTGCGAAGCCCTGCATGCGCTCGCCCTGTTTCCTCCACCAGTTGTCCTTAATTCCGCGAACACGCTCAGCCAGTTGACGGCGGATATTCCGGAACCTAGTCTTCTTCGCTCCATTGCCAGGGTCCATTGTGCATGTGGCGAACGCGGCATTCTTCTCTCGTACCAAGTTGGAGATAGCCACGTTGTTGTCATCGAACCAATCCGGGCGTTTCTTGCGCTCCACACCGATCGTCTCGGTGGCTGCTACCATAATCTGTTTCTTCAGTTGTTGCCACATACCCTCGGGGGTAGTGGATACAGGAGCATTGTGCAGGCGAGCGACGACTGCACGTTGAAAGGCAGCCTTCGTCTCGAAGTTCTCCAACCTTCTGATATCCAGCTTCTGCCGTTGTCCAAAAGATCTACAATAAACGGACTTGCGTACATGGATAAACAATTTGGTCCTGACCAGCCTATGATCTGTGCTACATTCAGCCCCGCGCATCACTCGCGTGATGCGCACTTCACGAATGTCGCGCTGCCGCACAATCACGTAGTCAAGTAGGTGGTGGTGACCGCTTCGTGGATGAGTCCACGTCGTGATGTCGCTCGCATCCAGCTGGAATCGGGTGTTCGTGATAGCCAGCTCGTGAGTAGCACACAGGTGCAGCAGACGATCACCGTTCGCGTTGACTGAACCAATGCCGTAGGGTCCGAGGACTCCCGGCCAAGCTACAGAGTCGCGCCCAACTCTAGCGTTCAAGTCACCCAAAACAAACAGTCGGTCATTCACTGGCGCAGACCGGATTGTGGCGGACAGCTGATCATAGAACTGGTCCTTTGTATCATCAGTGTGACACATAGTTGGACCATAAACACTAACAAATGTAGCACACTTACCTCGACCGAGTCGCAGGCGCATCGACAGCATTCGGGGGCTGATGCCGTGCGGTTCGCCTATCATCAAACCATTGATGCGATCAGCGACTGCAAAACAGACACCATGCTCCCGAACACCGTCTGTCGGGTAGCCTATCCAGTAAAAAGTGTACCCGGCGCCTGCTTCCCGCAACTTACCTTGGTCTGCAAGCCTTGTCTCACTCAAGGCTGCTACGTCGATTCCATACCGCCGCAGTTCCATCGCGATCAGGGCGGTGCGTCGTTCCGGCCGTTCTGTGGCGCTGCATCGATCCAGCAGAGTGCGCACGTTCCACGTCCCAACCGTAAGCGTGTTGCGTCCACGGGCCTGTCTCCAGTTGGTCTTCTGGGCACTGAAACCTAGTTGAGCATTATCTGCTCGGGGGCTCGTGATTGGGGGGAAGTATGAGGGTGAGTGTTTGGCAGTAGCATATTTTCGCCTATCCACCCTGCCATGTGCAGCAGATAGGGCGACCCGGTTTATCCTGCGCGACGGCCGATGCAGTATAGTATTTGGTTTAGTTTGTACTATCATTGTTTGTATGGGCTTCGGGTACTGCCAAGACGCCCAGACCTGTGCAGGAGAGCGATTAGGGCCCTCAACCAAAGCCTATGGCATAAAAGCCTAAACCGCAAGACAGCAGGTGACACACACACACGCAGACGCGGCAGCATCAACCACCAAAGAGAGGATCGACAGCCATATCAAAACAAATCAAGCACCCACTCACAGAAACAGTAACACTGTACACACGATCCTAGCAGACAGACAGTCAGTCAAGACAAAAACAAGCACCTAGTCCAACGAAGCTACAACGAAGCCACAAGACCCAGTCACCACGCACAACAAGCGCACGCATCTGCTTATTGTCTGGTTGCTCCCCTTTGGCAAATCTGACAAGGTTGAACCGAAGTCCCTGTCAGCACAGCCCTCCGGATCAAAACAGCACACAAGCCTGACCACCACGCCAAGGTAGCAGAAAAAGTCGGGTAAATATATATACAAACGCACAGATCGAATTCGTTACTCCAGCGTCCGCATGTCCGACATGTCTTCGGTGAAATGAAAACCGATTCCAAACCGCCAACAGAAGTACCTACACTTACAGTCTGTACAGTGATGGAGAAGTCTGTTTGTGAACAAACGCGATAATTGCAGGGAGTGTTTTAGGCCTCTTACCCTATCCCCCACAGTTCGATCAATACTCACATGTATCGGCATGTTATTCCAATTCCTAATTACCAAGTGAAACCTAGCGTGACGCGACTGTTTTGCGTCCAACCAAACTCAACGGCCTTCACATCCTGGTTAGAACGATTTGCAAAATGCAGCAGTATTCTAAGACATGAAGCGAAACAACGCGCCTGAGTAAGCAAGGCACTAACAACATTAATTATTTTTAGAACATGGCCGTAATACGTCAGGAGAGAGGCCGCAACTGGCCGCCTGAACCTGTGGACACGCCTCAGATTCTATGAAACAGCTGTTGCTTTTGATCAATCCGTTACTAATTCCCAAGTCCCTTCAACTCTCCAATACAACCTACAATTGCCTGTTTTTCGGTGAGAAAAATGCCGTGATAGCACACTCCGTTAAGGAAATACCTCAATTTCCAACCGCCCATTTGTACTCAGCCATTCATGCCGCGTCCTAGTCATGCTTTGTCTTCCAGTCGCCCGGACGGCTACAGGGGTGTGGGTGAGCAGCCAGGTTTTATCCACGTGGACTGTGGTGGCCAAGGCACCGGGCCAATGAAGTCGAATGAACTGACGGAAACCTGTGTATACCGCGTGCTGGAAAATCTGGTTGCGATCTCATCCGTGCGTTACCCCCGTTCGCCTATTTGATTATTTTGCGATGCCTGTCCTCTGGGGAAGCCCTTTTTTCAACGTCCGGAGATTGTAGCCAGGTCGAAACGACCGGGGAAAAATCCTCAGTCGACAAGCCGTAAACCAGCAGGAGTTGTTTAGATTGTTCTCCGACGCATTCGTTTGTGTTGGCGCCGGATTAGGTCAAATCGACAGCGGTTATTGATGCCTCATTGATCATGGGGATTGAAAAGACATTGCACGATATGCACAGACCGTCAAAAGTGATGTTGTTATCGGCACAGACAACCGCACATCATGAACATGTAAGAATTTCTGGTTGATGGTGTTCTTTAATATATACACGCCACCTATAGTTTACCTGTAAAGTACAAAAATGAACACAGTGTCGGTGATTGTTTCCTTCAAACGACACACTGTCATCTTAGTTGAAATCCACCAGTGTGGTCTGGTTCTGACATAATATTTAATACAGTCCGATTTGGACACGACCATTTTCATGACAATGCAGATTTCTACAGAGCAAACACCTGAATCTGAACAACAGGTTTGACTGAGATGTCCATATTAATCTCGACAACACAACAAATTGCAATTTCTCGTCGATAAAATGATCAACAAAGACATGTTGACAGGAAGTGGAACGACACGCCCAAATAACAAGGAAACTGAATTGAGAAACGCCATGCCTTGCTTAGCTTAGTGTGGGTGCGGTTGTGAGAAGTCATGTTCAAGGCCACGAACATAGCATGACTTATCAGGTCCTATGGGAAAATTGATAGTTTTGATCAGTCTTTCAGTGATTTACAAATCTGTTCAGTTATTCAATGTATCGTTTAAATAGTCATCGTTTGGTGAGAAAATTATCGCGATGGCAAAATCTGATAGGGAAATATTGTAATTTGAATCTGTCCATTTGCACTCAGCCATTCATGCCGCGTCCTAGTCATGCTTTGTCTTCCAGTCGCCCGAACAGCTACAGGGGTGTGGGTGAGCAGCCAGGTTTTATCCACGTGGACTGTGGTGGCCAAGGCACCGGGCCGATGGAGTCGAGCGAATAGACTGGGGATGCACGTACACTCCGTGTCAACTAAACTGACCGACCACATCGGTGTTGGCCCCGTTCCCTCATCTGGCTTAGCTAGGAGGCTGTCCTTTGGGTAAACACTTTCGCTCGGACTACGGAGTCTGTTGCTACGTTTGCAAGATTCGATGGACTGTGTTTACGGTCTACACTAGGCCTGAAAACAACTCTCCTGATAGTGTCGAGCACATCGCTGGGTTCTTTGCTGCCAATGTGAACCCATGCCTCCATATCTATCCCACCATCAAATCGGGCTTCTCTACTTTATTGTCACATCTGATCCGAGGTTGGATTTGAGGTTATCACATCGTCGTTCCCATTCTTAGGTCTGATAGTGCGTGTTCCATGATGTATGACCAATGCTGGGACACATGCACAACACGGACTGGGGAAGGATGTCCACTGAAGATATCGTATGCGATATTTCAGGCCGAGCAATTAGGGTTAATAGACGCGGCTGCACGCCGTGTCACACGGTTGAGCGTGTCCACATATGGGATGAGCCTTATTGGAGTCACGCGACACTTCGTTACCACCTCGGTGATCCTGACCGACGACACTGACTCCCCAGACATGCCGAGTGTCTCCGACATGAGGATGCGTATACAACATTGGGTCAACATTGAGAAATTGAGAGCAATATTTTTCGCGAAAACAACTGGTCAACTTTAAAAGCCGAGCTCATGTGTAAACGTACGTTGTACGTTATGAAAAATCTAATGGAATCCTGACCATCTTAGGTTTAGCTTACTGTTTCCGACAGTGTTTCGAGAACACCTGGTTCTAAGCCCTCCAGTGTGTCCACATACCTACTAACATTTGGTTTGCTCTCGGTGAGCCTCATCAGGGCATTAATAAAATACATTACAGGAATTTTATGCACCGCATGGCGTCTGTCAGTTACATTGTCTCTTTATCAAGAACAGCAATTGTATTCCAACTGAATACTTTCCACTGTGACTGCACATTATTCACAACTAAGCAACCTATTAATGACAAGCAGTTGCCGTCTCGACAGTAAGATGATGACATCACTTGGCGAACAAACGAGATCTTGCAGGACGCATGTCGCGCTTTTATCTTCGCCGTACGGTACATACTTGTAGACATGTTAGCCCAAGCCATGAGTTGACTGGAAACCTTTCGTTTTGTACGACACCAGCAGTGTGTGTCAACACCAAGTGAGCAGTTTTCCCTCTCAGGAGGCACCTTTTTATGTACGAAACTGTTTACTATCCACACGTAGGTCTGCATCGTAAGAACCAAGTATACTAGTCAGAAGCAAAGCGACATAGGTTTCACGAAATAAATCATATGTTTAATACGATAGTGATATTTTAGTCTGAAGATCGATTGCACGGGAAATTTGCTATTATATTTTTGGAGTAAACGTCAGTCATAAAACACAGGATGTCTCCCTTTGTGTAAAGAATAGTGACTGTGACTTCTGAGCTATTGGAAACCCCGTCACGTGGTACAAAACCTTAAGTTCCTTTTGAAAAATGGGTCCGTCATATTAGCAAATGTAACTGACAAAATTTCCCATTCCTGTGAATTTACAAGAAGTGGCGGTTGTGACAACTACCTTGTTCATTCGATTCGGGTTGTTGACTGGAGCTATAACACTTCTTGTAGTAAATTTTCTACACTTAGCCTAAACAAAATGCACAGCGTGTGCACGACGAGAATCCGTTTAGGTACATTTTGAAGACTATAGTGCAGAGTTGAAAAGAATCACGGTCTGTGATCTGGAAGCAGTTATCAGTTTAGTGACAGGGTGTATGTCATAAGACTATCCACACTTGAGGCACGAGCTCAAAGAGAGTGGTACTCCAGCTACAACCTTTCTGAGGTGAACGGAACAACATTACATCAAGGATCTGAAGTAACTTAACGAGAGAAGCTTTAAGGGCGAGTAAATGTGTCGAGTAGACAACTAAACGATGTTGAGAAGACATCAACTAATGTAACCTCTTGATTATTACACCCACTACATTGACAGGGCAAGTTGTGTACAGTAACCAACGTCCACAGAGACGACGTGAAAAGCAGTGTGTCGTTTGTACTAAGATTATGTTTTTCATGGGACACAAAATTTAGCGAACGTGTTACACCGTTCTCATTTGATGTGGCTCAGTCAACCAAAAAAATGCAGGCTGGATTAGAGTAACATATGCTTTCGAAGAACGCGCGACAATTACGTTACCAAAACTCTATCTAAGATATGAATCATGAAAGTCGCCTAACCATATAGAATAGTACAAGATTAAAAATATGTACGACGAACGATGTACCACTGAAGAAGGTGAATTTCGATTAAACACTTACTAGCAGTAGTTGCTTCTTGCTCATAATACTTAGTCAATCACCATTTTCTGAGACATCTCTCACAAACTAAGTCTGCTCGCTCGTACCTGTAACTTGAGTTACACCATAGTTTCAGTTTTTAAATTGGTGGCGTGCACTTCAGAAGTCTTCATGTGTTCAACGTGGTAACACTAAGCCAAAAGAAACAGTTGCCCTTTTTCAGGAATGAAAATTACCAACTAATTCTGAGAGAAATATGCAGCTTTAGCTCCCCTTCACTATCAGACATACGAATATTTTCCACCATATAACGCTCAATCCGTTACTAAAGTACCCACTATATTTCTACTCGTGACACACTCCACCAGGAAGAAAGCAACACGGTAAGAGATTACAGAAACATGTACCCAAGCTACGAAACAAAGAACCTATAGTATTGATGAGGTATAATTTTTACACAATGCGTTTACCACTTAACCAGTTCATTCTACGTGGTATACCGGTAACATAAAAATACTCGCAAGAAACCAGCTAAAATATCACAGCTATTTACCGTTGTGTGCCGAGCTACCAAAACGAGAAAACCAGAACAACGTTGAAGAGATCGACACTAAGCAATCTTAGTCAATTGGAAAACCATAACCCTTAGATATAGAAACAAGAGTGCTTACGATCGTTGTCGTGCGGAAGATGTTTTACTTTATAATTTTCCCGCTCGTCGTCACCTTCGTATGTCCTTACTTTAAACAGTTCGTTCGTTTAATTCTGATAACCGCTCAAACAACTTGTTCTAGTCCTAACTTCATACAAACAAATTCCGTTCACCAGCTGATCGCCGTTTATGGTTGATTGGTGCCGATCGACCGCAGTTTCGTTCCCAGCAGCCTGTACGTGAGCAATCGCACCTGCCTTCGGTGTGCAAATTTTTCTAACAGCAGCAAAACTATGCGTCTGATCTAATGGATCCATGTGTTTTGCAGTTACCTTCCTTGTTCAGTCAATCAGATGACATGTTACTCGTAAGTAGTGTGGCAGGTTTCATAAGTTAGTTGAGATCTAATCACGAGAAGTGTGGGCTTCAGCTGAATTCAACCAAATGAGAAAAACAGCGCGCTCAATTGCGATGAGCGCTGTAACAAATGAGCTGCGAAGCCATTTCGGCAGCCCGAAAATTTCACAATTGGACACAGTTGGCTGCCACTTCCACCGTGTCATGTGGAATCTACCAAATGATCCAGCGGATTGATTGCCCAAGCATGGATTAACAGACACTTCACGTCGGAACCCAATAACGCCAGTGTTGGGTGCCTAAATTGTATAACATACGTAGTGTAGCGGATTTCATATGTGAGGCGAGGTTTGCTACATTGATATCTCGGCTATTTCGTTGCCTTCGCATTGCCTTCCGAACAAACTTCAAGTGTCAGCCTTGTGGCTCCTATGTTCACGTCCTTGCAGATTATTGCACAGATAGGCAACCGGTGTATTATGGGATCCAGTAAGTGTTTTGTTCAATCACAACAACAGTAAGCGTGACATGGATTTGACCAGTGTATGGAGACAGCAAATTTCTGAGCGGGACCCTCCTGTATTCTGTGATCGTTCAACTCTTTTCCTCAGTCTAAGATCCAGTCGCAACAGTCAGTGGTATCGCACACAAGTAGTGTGATAAGAAATATATGAATCATGAAGAAGGCAACAAAAAAGTACTGTTGATACACCAAGAGCTTAAACTTTCCGTTTGGCAAATGTTTTTACGCGCTTGGACAGCACTGTGATTAAACGTGTGTTAAAAGTGTCCTACCAATCCAATCAAGTTTAACCTCACGGGAATCGTGAATCGAACGGGAAACACAGATAAATAATGTAAATAACTGATCACTGGAATTTATCTCACCATCCAATCTGAATATAATAGTTAGCTCACCATTCGACCATAACTTGACACCTCATCGTAGCGGTAACCTGCGAAGTACGCAAAATCCATGCACAACATGGTTGACACATATCTGGCGTTAAGTGATAAGTTAAATCTGTGCACTTTTGAATACGTAATTAACTTTGCTAGGTAACTTATGGTGCGCAGAAAAAGCAGCTGAACTCAAGACTGAAGACCAATAACAAAAAAGTGTGTTAACAGAAGTCTGTTAATGATAAGACTTCTAAACAGAACGTTCTACTCAGACTAGCCAACAGCAGAGAAAATGAACGCTTTCTGATTACAGTGAACTTGAGAGTTTGCGATGCCGGCCATAATCTAGGCGAGCTTGCTAATTTATCAATAGCATTATTTATATTGAGAAAGCTAGTATGTGAATTACATCCAGCCTCTCTTTTGCCCAGTCACCTGAATCGGCCGAGCTTCTCAAGCTTTGTTGTTTGCAAACTATATTTATTCTCGTTCCCGATTGGTGCATATTTTTTCTTAGCCCCTTGCTGTACGGAGTATGTCAATGGCTGGTTAGAAATGTTTTCGCCATTGCGCAAGATCGAAAGCACATCGAACCTCATAAATGACCTGACCTACTGCTCGCATAAGCACCGCAGAATGTGGCAATTTACTGGATAAGTCATTTAATGTGAAGTTGATGGGGTGTCCATGCCAGTGTCCATGCCAGTGAACATGAAAACTAGTCTCGGCAATCAAACATCGGTTCGTACGATGGGTTTTGGGATTGGATGGAGATTTATTTGACACTGTGTGCAATTCTGGTCACACTTGTAGAGTGGGAACTTAGAAAGGAAACACCGAGCTTGAGTTTCGTTCTTGCTATACCTCCTTGGTGGGTTATTTAATGTCCACACGAATAGTTCACTCTGGTCACGTGCAACTAGTTCAGAATATCTAGACTCATATGGACAGCAGTAGACAAGCGACAAAAAGCGCACCACCTGTTTATTCACGGCCAAGTGATTGCAGAGCCGGATAACAATGTGACACTCAATCACAAGCAGATGTGGTTACTTGTAAGCAAATGACTAGTCACTATGCCCTGAAAAAACTATCGGAAGAAACCACCAACGTACTAGGTGATGAACGTCAAACTAGTATGAACAGCATAACTGATTTGGATAAGTAGCAGCAACAGCGAAGAATGAATCTGATGATTCTTCTCGCGTTAGATCAGCTGCAAAACCTACATGAGTATGAAAGTCGTCAACAAGCGTGGTTGATGTGTCACTCACACTAATCAAATTCCTCACTGCTTGTCGGACTCAAAACGAATTTCCGTTCTATCATGCAATTGAAACCAGCAAAAAGGATTGCAACCTTACTTATAACAGATTACCTATATAAATAGCAGGAAGGCGAACGTGGCAGGTGATTGTGTTTTCATGTATCTTTGATCATCCATGCAGGAGAACCAAGCAAAACATACAAAGAAATGGCACGAAATGGCATTGATATAAATTATGTAGAGAAAAGTAGTCGGAAGCAGAATGTGGATAGCGTGATTAAATGAGTTTTGAGCACCCAGCACTGACTGATTTTTTGTGGGATACGGCCTTTCTGGCAGCGGATTTCTTTCAGGGTTTTTGCCTGGCGGCAATACATTGAACCAGTTAGTCGAGTGAATCTTGTGATCTGTCTTCAAAGTGGGTTTGACAATCGTTGGGGTCGAGATTTATTCAAAAATCCTCTTGATTTTATCGCTTTGTGCATCAAACTGAATTCACTGTTAGACGTGCTCTCCCATTTGCTAGCGCATGCGTTGATTCGCCTACCATTGTAATTGGCGCTGCTGCATTCAATAGATAAAAACTATCCGGGAGAATGGATAATTATGTTACGTCTACCATTTGTCAGACCAATTGCCCGGGTACATAAAAGAGAACAAGTAAATCACACGATGTGCGAGTTTAACCGCTGACCGAATCTAATAACACTGCGAACTGTGGGCTAACGACACCGGCTTCCTCTGAGCTTTGTATCTTACAGATATCCTGGATTTTTTTACAAGTAGAAATCTGTTTTTCAGATAACCCGGCCGCAAGCGACAAAGCCTCCACGAGCAGCCCAACTTGAAACTAGTGTTTTGTCTGTCGGCAACTAGACGGCTAATGTAAGGGACAGGAACTGAAGTTATTAGTCATTCCGTACTAGTTTACGCTTATTAAAATTTCGCTAAACGCTTCATTGACATCAGAATGTCTTGAAAAGTATTCATAAGAGATTTAGAAGTTATAAGAATCTGAGAATGCACAAATGCATCGGAATATGTGTCGCACGGTTTAAAAATAAGAGGCCAGTCGACAGACTGTTCCATTTTTATAGGGTCAACAATAGAAACACAGCAATAGGGGATACCATAAGATGACGAACGGAGTAGAGACCCAACCACTATCAAGTATCAACAACTGCATAGCAAAATATAACATACACCAGCGGGCTGGCATCAACAGTGAGAGGATATGTGTGCTCCCACTCTGCTACAATAATTCGGGTGATCATGTTGCCTGGTTACTTAGTATGGTGTCCCGGATACGTGCATCCACTGTATGTTTTTGAATTCAGTGAGTGTTATTGCAACTACGGCAGACTCCGCTGGTCTGTTTCAGATTGGACACATTCGGAAGTTAAAGCAGTTCTATCTACAAGTTAATGGGCGCAGCTGGTTCTCTAATTTTAACGAGCTACCCTCAGTGTGATTATTGTTGCTAGGCGAAATTACTTTTCTCAGAGGACATTGGCTCGGTGTTGTAGACACTGTAAAGTTAACATATACAACCGAAATTAAACGGATATTGTAATTCCCAGTCAAAACTAGAATACTTACGACGGAAGTTTTTGCAAAAAGTAGTTAGCATGTTATCTAAGCTTTGATTTTCGGCTGCTTCGAAAAGATACCTTGCAGTGCGTGCTCAGATGACAGCCCGTACCTACACCGTCAGTTTATCTTAAATCAGCCGCTTCAAACCTGAACGGAATCGTTTCTGCACCTACCGGAATTAGACCCGTGCGATCACTACAGTTGCTGTGACCAGAGATCACACCAGCGAACTGCATTTCAGACCGATATCTCTGTGACCAAATGGGGGGGGTTGGAGCTCTAAACCTTTCGTCATTAACATTTGAGTAGCTAATTTCTAAATGTCTGGAATTATTGCAATGGTTTACATGAATTGATGGTATTCTGCAAAACCTTTTTGTGTTGTGAACATATTGGCTTTGCTTTGTTGAAAATGTACGGTTGTGTAAGTGTGGTGATGCCTTACCAAAGCAAGTATTTGTTGCGGTCTTTCTTTGTAAAATGGATAATAGAACATAATAAAACGATATACGGTGAGGAAAACTGTTTAGACTGTCGCCGAGAGATCTTGGTAAGTATTGATTAAGCATGAACATACTGTGTCATTTTTCAGACCTCTATTCCTCCGGAGCACTTGCGATCACCAGTTTATCTTTAACGTGGCTTACTGGGAGCATTTCCTAAGGCGCAGTGAGTATACAAACTAGTCATCGAATAAACCTCTGATTGAAACATTTACCTACGTTTAGAGTGGAACACAGTCTCTTCACTGGCTTTGAGCGTCCTCCGTACGTGCTGTCTACCTTACGTAGGTTTTCATTTGCTTTCACTCAACCTCGCTTCTATATACGTGCAAACGAAACATTCGGACATATACGCTGTTCTTCTAGAAGTTCGCCATTTTTCTATGTGACATGGGGCTTGAGGTTATCACTTTCACTGAATGTTTTCACGTTTTATGTGCTCAGATGTGCGATACTTCTAGATAGTGAATTGGGGCTGAACACCCGAGAACGCTTCAGCCGTTCTGGCTTAGAAATCGCGTTCCGGGGAACACTTGTATTCGTTAAAATAACCACATTTAAAGTTGTATGGTTGAATAACAATTAGTGTTTACTTTGTGGTCTGCAATTGGAAGAAATCTTCTTAACTAACATGGTATACTCGTTAAGTTTGATGTCGAGGACATGCGTTAATTTATTTTTCAAGTTACTTGTGAACTTTTGTTTGAACATTTTTCTTCGAACAGGTGACTTTAGTACAAAAATCCTTCAATCTACTGGTTAAAGTTTTGGATAGAAAAAAAGTGTGCTGCAAAAGGGGGCTTATAGGATGCAATCAAGTTATGCACGTGCGTACATAATCTTCAAGTAACTGAAGCGATCAGTTATTTCATGGCTTACATTGTAAAATCAAGTATCCTTGTGGACAGCTTTTGTCTTTGCTTTAAAAAACTCAGTGATGCATTAGCAGTAACACTTACATAAAACTACGCACACTAACTACATCTCTAGGTTAATTTATTAGTGTTGTTGTTCTATGACAGATTACATTTTAAAAATGAACCCCTCGAAATATCCATTTCACGTTAATTCCACCAGAATATTTAGAACCCAGTAGGTTTGAAAGAAATCATAATTGTATGAACCTTAATAACGGCGGGAACACCAGTACCGACCTAATTGCTGTTATCGGCTTCAGGCGTTTCTGTGACGATATACGTAGGAATTTGATTGGGGTGTAATGGTAACATACGATAGAAATTTATCTGGAACCCTTGTTTTACCACTCATGATTAAATGGAAGTTGTTATGAAGACCTCCCTTAAGGCAACACCTGCTCAAGTGGACCATCGCCATATTGCAGTTATTTTTTCCAATTAATTTCGCGGACACTGTGGAAACGTGCGGTATGAAAGACATTCGTACAATGACCTTTTTTGCCGTTTTGTTTAAGTGACTGTCAGCCTCACAAAGTTTGTAAGTGATTCAGGTTGTTCAGATCCATGTTTTAATGAACCGAGTGTGTCCACCCCATGACTGATTACTTACTAGCGATCTGCGCACACTGAGCACTTCTGCCAGCCTCTTGACACATTGTGTTCATTAAGGTCCAAACTTCGACTAGTTCATCTGGGACTGTTGGTACATCTAAGTCAAATGAGTATCCACCACGGACTTCACGCAAGATAGCGAGTTCACTTTCAATTGAGTAGCAGAATCAAAAATTTAGTTATAGAAGTGCCATGCTGAAGTAAACAGAGTTTCCAAACTTTAACGAAAGAGATCTCATAGGGGTACGAGTGTAATAACTTCAGTTCACGCGGCTCTGAGTGCCGAACATCTCATAGAAGTAAGAAGAAACATCACCCCCGTAAACAATACACATTTAGGGCGAACGAAAACATGGCATCTGCACCATTGCATTCACAGCGAGTTCGGTGGCTGTGTATCGTTGATCTCAGTGCCCAAAGGCAAACTGCACTGTTGTCCTCCTCTGTGGATCGACAGTCTTAAAAGCAGCCATAAACAGACTTGGTAGTTTTATGGCATCTCAATGTATATTCAATGACAGAACAACATTAACGTTCAATTTTAAACAGCTGAGATACCGGACACATCCACTTCGAACTGATTTACACGCAGTAAGGACATATTCAAAGGAAATTAACATAAGATTATGTTTAACCGCAGTGAAAATGGCTCGCTTCTGGAGTAGTTCTGAAGCGAACAGTTGGTGATGAACGGAGACGAATGTGACGACGCTGAGTAGTCGACTGTCAAGTTGAAGAAAATGGTCACGTTTGCCTAATCTACGAAAGACGCAAAGATAATTTACTGATGCCATTATCGTGAGAGGATTGGACAGAATGTTCTAAGTTGCATGTGCACACTTCTGTTGGATAACGGCATGTCTCTATCAAACATACACTGCAGTGACATTAGACCGAACATTCTGCTAACAAACATACAAAACAGTTTATAGGCTATTCGTATGAATGTTAGTTATGCGTCGGGGTGAATGTACAAGCATTGTACTCTTCATCTACTCAAGATGATTGACTCAGACCAACGAAGTGAGGAATCTGAATGATGTGAATTTTGTGTTAAATTTTTCAATACAATCAGGAGTCAGTCGGTGTGACTTGGACAACACTCTACTTGCAGTTCAAAAGGTATTGCATCCGTAAGAGTAAGAAGTGAAGCGGACACGGAAATAACCAATTTGCAGGGACATAATGAGGACGTGATGCTCTCGCATTTACAAAAGTGCATCTCCTTCATGATCGTGCTAAAGTTAGATAGTTATATACTTAAAATTGTAGATAGAGAGAGACAAACCTCGGAGAAAAGCTATTCAATAAGAGAAGGTCTTGACAGAAGAGGACGCTTCAAATAAAATGTTAAGTTAAGTAGCGCACTGCTGTCATTTCAACCACAAATCAATGTTGTCATGATGCCCGTAGTATTGTTGGATGCTAAAGGGAGAAGAACGTTTGATAACAAACAGCCAGTAGCTGTATAACAAATAGGGTAGAATGGTAAAACTAATCACAACAAACAAGATGTTCTTTAATCAGTAGCAAATCAGTGATAGTCATGACTACAGAAAGAGTAAGCTGAATTTTCCCTTCCACTATGGCGTCCGCCATATACCCTCTAATGTTCGGCCCTCTGAATCTTCGAAGTTACTTTTTGTAGAGAGTAGCATTTTACTTCGAGCATCGGAACTTGTGCAACATCTGGGTGTCCATGCAGTTTTCGAAACATGTACAGAAGTAACCATCAGAGGTGACCCTTTTTAAATTAGGGGTTTTCATCCGCATTTTATATAACATTGTATACCATACTGTCGAGTTCATTCAACCGAAACTAGAACGACTCGACCTTTGTAAGCGAATGAAAACTGCAAAATAAGCTTGCTGACTGTCTCCGAATTATCTACATGAGTTGTAGTGACATTTTTAGCCAAAAATTTCGTCAAAACATTCATCAGCACTTTCTACTTCGAGGATTTTTGACCCCGTGTTTTGCATAGTTTTGGTGAAAACTGTTTTTATGAAACAGAACGGAAGCTTCAAGAATTCGAGTGGACATTTTATATAATTAATTAAAATAGTTGTGTAATCTGGCGGATAGCTTGGGGCAGACATTCTCAAACAGAATCACTGGAACTGCCTCAAGGAAAATTTTGGTAGCAGAATTGGGAAGGCATGGAAGCAAGATGATGACAAACTGAGGGCCCTCGTAAATAACACATGATGAACAGTGCAGTCATACGACAGATTAATCTGCTCAGTACTAACTGGAAAGTGGCAGTGAGTGACTTAGAGTAATTGTTCAACTAAAAGCACGTTGTAGCGCGCATAAAGACGAGGATTACGCAGTTGTCCTAGGGATGATCACTGTTTCACAATCACGTTACACATACATCTACTCTGAATATTAAACAACTGCTAAAGACTGGTTGCTGGAACCCAAGCAGTTTTGATAACCTTCTTCGGTAGATAAAATAAACTAACCACATGTAGACAGGTTGGTCACCGTTGAATAAAAATGTTCGTTTTTATCAGCTGAAACTCTCTAGTACTTGCCAATTCACAGTAGTTGTTTTAATAAGCTTGCCACAGTCAGTGTTGCGTTTGATTGTGAAACATATGACTGATCGTTGTTATTCAGCGGTGACCAACCTGTCTACTTGTGGTTAGTGTTCACGTGAATACTGTTTAGAACTGTTCCTCCAGGAACAGCACGGATTAAGTAGAAAATTCTGTTGTTTCTTAGATAAACCCATCAGTGCTGACTGTAGTGATCAGTTCATTGTACTGAAGTCAATGTATACTCTCAGAAAGTAGATGTATAGAAATGCCAGCAGCCCTTAGTGAACGTGCTAACATTTATCAGATTATTTTCTTCGTACTCAGAAATGTAAATCAATTTCTTAAAAAAATACATCCCGGACATACTCTAGTCACTTGTTTAACGTAGGTTTTGGCGATATGGAATGTACACACTTTTTGTCGTCATCATTAGCAAGTTTGTTATCAAAGAAGCAGTGCAGACAATAACTGACATAAGTTTTATTAAATAACGTGAAAAATTGACCTACGAAATATTCTTAGCACGAATGGTACTTCACAGTCTATCCTCCTGAGAACGCTCCACTGTTGTAACCCCGGCTGTCATGTCAGGTCCATAAATGTAGAAAAGTGTTTTGATAGAATGCTTTTATGTGTGTGATTGTTTAATTGAAGTCTAGGTGGGTGAACACTGCACTTAAGGGTATCGAGTAGTCAAGATTGAAATGAGTGCTGAACACTGGAACTAAAAATAGCCAATATGCCTTAGTGAATTAATGGTTCGTTGCATGGTACATGATACCAGTAGGCCAAAGAAATGGATTAAGGGAGTGGATGAACAGTGAATGTGTTAAATTTTTCACAATTAGGAATACGATCTCGGTCAAAGCGACATAAAGAACGAACCTACCAAGATGCCCTCTTTTCTGCTTCAACCATGTTCTTCCCTTGTGTAATAAATACAACACAGGTTATTAGTATAATATAGGTCATTAACTACGACACTACCTGAACCACTCGAAAATTGGCATTGAGTGCTTTCTTTTGGGGTGAACAGGATGCAACAAGCTATCGCTCACTAAGTGAAAGTTCAAATATGGTCTATCGATGAGTTCTCATGAAATATTGTAATGTTTGTTCCGTGCTGAAATTTGTGAGGAAGTGCACATTCAACTGTAGATTAAGTGCAAATCCTGCTGTTCACAAAACTTCTTTATTTTAGACAACCCATCCAGTTCTTACTCTGAAGGTAAACATTGTTTCTGTTCTTGTGAGAAATGTCTTGAGATGACTAGATGGAGGCATACTGGTGAATAATTACGTTATTCTTTCCCACGTAAACGCAACAGTTACAGAAGTCTGACATCAATTCTCCGTAAGATCCGTTGTTTTTTAACGACCCCTCTGATAACCTTCTAATCCATGTTTGTGCATTTTACCGACCACTTTACATTATCTCCCTATCTATAGCGTTCCATCAACGAATTAAATATTCGTTACTAGTTGAGTGAATTATACTGTGTAACCGTCAATCGTTCTTCAAAATGGTAAACTCATTACTTCGTGTAGTTTCTTTGTCCGTTTCGCTTCTAGGCTGATTCTAATTTAAACTGAAAATTGACGAGAGAAACGCCGATATACCTTTTCAATAACACGCTACCACATTTCCTTTGAACTTTTCCTCATATACTGTACAATTCCTATACTCCCTTGAAAGAGTTACGGTTTGTTCTTACATACGAGGTATTCCAATTGATGCTCTTTGTGCATCAGATTAAGTAATATATTGTACCTGTTTTTAGCGTTTTATTCACAGTTTTCAATATGACAGCCTTCACTTACTCTTGTTCAGGAGAATCGCATTTTCATGTTTCGAACCTTCAATATGTCAGCATATATTTAAAGTCCAGACTTCTGAATATTCGACCATATGGAAAATATGCTCTCTGAACAATTTTACTATCAAAACCTTTTTCAAACGTATGAAGTAGGATATTTTGAGAGTAATTTGCACTTGATCGCTAGTCACCAATTGTTTTGGGCTTAAACATGTGGCCACTAACGTTCACGTTTTTATCAGATTACACGTAGCTGTAGAGAACAGCATTTTTTGTGCACATAACACAGAATGACAGTCGACCCATTCAAAAATTCTTTCTGGTAAGTTGATGAATAGACAGTTCCGACATCACTAGTCAAGATAACGTTCTGAAAATAGTTCAGTACGATCAGGGAAGGCGGAGTCTACCTTAGAATCACCAAATTATCACAAGGAATTCAGTATGAACAGCAAAATTTGATAGGTTTCGATTGTTTGATGAGTAGTCAAAGAATCCCAATCCTTATCATCACCGGCAGAAATTTTGGTCTTACCTCCGACCAACGCTATTTGGACTGCGCGCATATTCGTCGTGAACCAAGACAGCAAGGATTCAGGCTGACCAGTCTACCCTTATGCAAAGCCTTCAACTCTATTGTGCATCAATGGAAACAGTCAGTGTCGAGTACGGTACTGATGTCTTTTTGATCACACAGGCAGAGTGACGTGAGGAAACCTGGTGGTACTTTTTCCGTACCGATGAAAATCCGCTCAGCTAAATTGGCCGTACGTCTTCTTAAGACCTTCGCTGATTTACCGTGTGGTCGCACCAAGAATACAAAATCAGAAAGTGTCGGTCGTCGGCTAAGAAACAATGTCCGCATTATACTGGGTTCTGGCCAGTGCCCGAGGGGTGTACTATAAACAATTCATCCAGTGTGCTTGCCCATCTGAGGTTGAAGATTTCACTAACGCGCACAATGTGACCGCCGTTGGTTCACAAAGACAAACGTTATGGATTCCAATTTAGGGAAGACTTGCTTAATATACGTTATCCTGTATGATCCATTTGGTTTGGGCGTGGAATGTTACCCTAGGATCATTTGTAACTGACGTTAGGGCAAGCAAAATTGATACACGGATAGCATAACGTGGAAAACATACAGTCGTGTCTGGAATATTACAACTAACTTTGCGTCAAACTCGGTCCCGTCAGGAGGCACTATACTGAAGTTTTGCACTCGTTAAATTTATTCTAATAGTGCACATCCTTCAAACGACTGGGATTTAAACACAATCGACGTTCTTATGAAGTAACCGTGACACTCACCTTCCCACTGGTCACGACGAATATTTCACACTCAGCTACAACTGTTCAGGAGTAATTTTAAGGTTGCCAGATCGGTCGGATTGACGACAGACTGACTGTCATGTTATTCTTTATCGATGACTCCAATAATGAGACTTTTCAGCTAAAATTGGATTGTATAAATGAATGTGGAAGGTTTTATCAAGTACTTACCTGTTTCGTACTGTATCAAAACTCGTGCAAGAGTGAACCCGTAGTTTTCGTGTACTTGGTTAAGTTGAGTCGAGTGATATCATTTCGCAAAATACAAGGCTTACTGAAATGTAAATTTCACAAAAAGTGCGTATTTGAAATATGTAATTACACTTGTGGACATTTGCTTTGAATTGAGCCACTTCCTTGAAAGCAATCAAATTTGGTCCATGTGAGAAGTTCGCATACACAAGATTTCTACTGTGAGCCGATCAATGAGTGCTGGCTTTAGACCGTGAGTACAGGCTTCGTAAATGAAAGCATGCACTGTTGAGCTTCATTATTGGCGTAAGTCGTTCTGTAGCTGTTAACCTTGTAGTAAGTTTGGGAACGACAGTTCACAACGAGAAGATTTAAAAACCCGTCCAAACTTCGCACCGCAAATCCGATCAGCCACGATTGCATTATATTCTTCTTGATTAGTGAACTATAAGCGTAAATGTGGCGGAGATTAAACCAGAGGCCAGAGGCTGTATGGTGTATATCTGTGCTCCGGTTCAGTGGAAACCATCCAGTGGGTTTTCAATTTAACCACACGCATCAAATTCCTCCGCATATGTGGTCATACTATTAACCGAATGCACAGGTTGAGCCACCGGTGGTGTAAGGCAAAACACAAGCGATGGTTTATATCTGAACGCGTATTCTAGCTTTCAGCTCTACGATGAGCTGATCAAACGCGCCATCCACTTTATTAGTGAAACCGTTCAACTACACAGAAGGAACTGCGTCTAATACATTAGAACACCCGAAGTGTTAGGCGGAATTTCAGTTAAATGGAATAAGCGTAGTTAACTGACGAGTTGTTCAGACCTTGTTCTAGTAAGTGAATTGCTACAGCCAGTTTAGCGTTTGTAAACCTAAGGTTATGAAAACACTCTTTTAGTGATTTGTCATCTATATACACCAATATTAATTACATGTCAGTTTTACAAGACGAGTGACTGGGAATAAACGGATAAGCGTTGTGTTTTTGAACTTAAATGCCCATCTGGACGTTGTCTATCCAATGGTCCTATCCATTCTAGTAATGTTGAGAGGATCAACCTCAGCTCAAATCCTGGAATAAACGCGTTCCAACACAAACGATTTTTTGATGTCTGCCACAGCGGCCAGAATCCTAAACCTCAGTGCAATCGACCAGGTAAATTCAGGAAGAATTAAACAACAATGACGGGATTCACCATAAATGTTACCAAATGCAACTACTAATGCTGTTTTATCCCTCTCCGTTTCCGACTTTTGGAACTTTGATTAATTAGACAAAATATGGAACACCTCGTGGAATAAATCCAATTTGGTTTTCCGGTTTTGTTAGAATTACTTCGTGATTGCTCTGGAGCATTTCTATTGTCTCCACATGTTTTTGATTCACTAAACTGTACCTGGTATGGCGTCGGACATACGTCGTTTACCAGAAGCCAGATCGTGAATGCTCCAGAATATAGACAGCAAATGACACCCACGACAACATAGTCCGCTTACAAGATTAACACCGGTGATCAGTCATCAAGACCGGGTATCCGAGTTCGACCGCGTCATTATTCATAACAGTTTCGATGTGGTGAATTGGAAAACCAATAGGCGACAACGTGTCTATTCACTTTTTTCCAAGTAAAAAGAATGTGTGCTAGATTGTTTCAGTTAGACAGATCGAGCATATACTGCAAAATTCCAACTCCTCAAAGCATACTGGCAAACCTAGAAGAACGATTAAAAAATGCAAATGAACGATCGCTTAGTGTGTTCCCAATATTCTGTCAGATTGACAGGCACATACCTAACAGCTCATCTGATGTGCCTTCATCCTGTCAACGTCTGATACTTTTTTATATTATGCTTCGTCTAGGCCTTGTAGGCCACACTTCAACGGTTTGCGGAAAGCATTTGCGTTTGCTAAAAATGGATTACGTAGGTGTCACTGAAGAAAATTCACTCTCTGTGTGGATGAAAGACTGACCCTATCGGTCCGGAAGAATACTGGAAATATTCTTGGATATAGATTATTGACATTTTTATCCGTATCACTTGTGTGTCATGAATTTTAAGGCAAAAATTCGCTTCACCCAATATGCACAGAACAGTCAGATACTGCCTAACTTTAGGATGGTCAATTCGCCCTTTTGGTTTAACTTCTGTCTTCTTACAAGGTGTAAAATGTTCTATGCTCAGTCCTGAAACAATGCCTCTCGACATTCTATCATTTTTAAGCTTTCTCGGTCTAGCCCCCAAAGCTAGTCCAAAGTGATATTGTTGAAAACGACCAACTGGGACTAGTTTAACCCTTTCTAATCTACGTCATAAGCTAGGATGGGGCTCAGTAGCCGAATGTTCATGCCCCTATGAAGGCAGATGCATAAATCTGTCCCTAATGCACATTGATGGATCAGCACTGCAGAAGTGTTTTGGCTTATTGAGAGCCCAGTTGGTGAGGTCTACCAATTCACCAGCCTAGTCATTCGGGTGACATCCATTGGATGACGTCGTCGGTGCGTGAAAGGAATACCCTTAATGCTAAAGACGTCAACAATACCACGACCCTGATGACACAAACATCCGCGACGAACTTCTTCCAAGTAAGTGTCAGGTAGAAGAGACAATATCTGTTGCATCCAACATGCTTGAGAGCTGTCTAATGACAATGGTATTTTACTTAGAATGATAAATTCGTTAGAATTGCGTAAAACTTGGGAGACTTACAACCTACCACAGGTCGAACTGGAAACTCGTCCTGGCTTACTCTGTATATGGGAAGGGAAATTCTGTCAATATTCTTTATAAAGCTACTGTTGGAGTGGCACTTTCTCAAATATGGTGAATCGTAAGAAACTTTGCTAAATAGAGGAAACTTTGTGATGTAACATTAATAACGCGATATTCCCTATGGCTGTATGAAGCACAAAACGAAATAAATTAAACACATTAATCACGGTTAGGTATGAAATACTAAGACGCAGGAGGATTTGATTGCTTGCTTTAATCACCATGTTTTCTGCATCTGCTGGCGATAATCTATGCGGCATAGGGCATCGACGAACAACCGTTTCCGGTCAACCATCACCAGGCTCACAAATCTGTAAGGGATTAACGACTGAAAAGAAATGCTAAAAAAATGAGCAGCGATTAAGTAGATCACCAATGGTCACTGCGGAAATGTTACACAGCTCTGTATCACTCTGAACAGCGAATAAGTGCTATTAATGATGACTGGTTCAGAAACTTTGGTTTTAGAAGGAGCTCAGATGCAGTATCTCAGGATCAACACTGTGCAGTTGGTTCACATTATTACTGCCCTTGAACTTGACAAAGAAAGTGTATTCGATCGACTGGTAGTTGCTTGTGGACGCATTCGTTTGTTGATGTAAAACGGAATGTGTAGTTTGCACATGTAAACGGATCACGGGCATTCACAAAGAATTCACAACGATAACATTGCAAATTTAGCTGGTACAGCACATCCAGCTAGCTAGCTCTCAGCACAATCTACACGGTTCCGATCCGTCACCATAAGTGGTTCGAAAAACAAATGCTGATAACCACAGTAGCGATTAATACTCCACCTTGTATTGTGTTTCTTTTTTACAAGGGAGGTTCGCAGATAACTTACACCTGTTGCATCCACAGATCATTATCTTGTGCGTGTTTCTTTGAGCGTTGTTTTGGTCATGCGTACCACATTTTGAGATGGCTATGCGCGCCCTGGCACAGACCGAATATGTGCTTGTACACCTGACGTTCTGTTGGTCGGATTTATCGATCATGAAGTACATTCTACTTGTATTTCCTTCTCGTTTGGTAGTTGTCGCTAATACACGTTAATCGTGTGAGTTACAGAATTGGGCACTCACGACACCCCATACCCACAGTAAAACAATGGCCGACCTTTATTTAGGCTGAGATTCATAATTCAACACCGTGGCGTATTTGTGTATGGAACAGTGAATCCGAAAAACCAGTGAAAGTACTTCGTCTACTAAGTGGTTGGAACTTTAAAACCTTTTGATATGGACCACGTGCTTTCAACCTGACCGACAGCCGATCGTCCAATTATATTATTATAGATTCGTTGAACACTTCTCACTATATTGATGTTTACCCAGTACCTAGATTAATTTTGCTTGTTAGCACACCTCATGTGGCCTCATCGGCAGCCTTGCAGGAGTTCGTGTATGCTAGGGCCGGCCAGCTTATATACATAACACTCTTATTATCCGCTTCAAAACAAGATGTGGTTATCAGCAGGTTGACCGGTTCCTTCAATCAGTGCAATGAGCTGGATTAGCTTCCCAAGATTGCTTCAACAACTTTTAGTAGAAATCCTGAGGACAAGAGCAATTTATCGTAAAACTTGGGCAACATTGCCTTTGGGCTGTTATTGACTTTATGTGTGTAAACATGTAGGTTCTGTAAAAACGCCAACACTGGAGCAGGAGTTACGGTCAGTATACGAAGGTGGCTGTTTCCTTACCTGAACTCCACCTACCGTAGTGTAAAATAATGCTCGATTAGCCCACGCGTTCCTGAAACATCTGCGCTGCTGTCGCACATAACACTTCATGCTGGACGGGAGCATTTGCCGCACTGACATGGAGAAACTCAACATCTGGAATTTTGCGAGAAGGTTGCGCGAACTGGGCGTGTTCATGCTATGCCCATGGTGTTGATTTCACAAACGCGGGCAGCTGGCAAACGTAATCCATCTTTCGTTGAATGTTGTGTAGAGTTCCCGTGCTACCGCAGAACAACAGTTCAGAGTGACATCTGAGATACTGCGCCTCGGCCCAAAATGGAATTTACTCGGCGCTGGCTACAGTGAACAGACTGGATCATCCAGTAACAAGTGGGTATAAGATATGTCAGGCAAAAAGACGTTATAACACCCGTTGAGTTCCATGTTTGTGTGCAACCCACGAGAGTAGAAGTCGGCCTGCTGATTTGGTCAGGACAAAAAGAATACTTTAGTAAGAAAATTAACCGTCATTATTCGACGGTGATTACCTTACGGAAATGACAAGCTTTGAAGACGATCCCAAGCAATGGTTGAGACACCTGTCATCACCTAATAGCGCTCAGTCATTTGGCTACGACAAAGGTAATCTCAGAAGATTCACCTGCGCTTAAAATCTAGTGGACGCTTTAGCACAATTTACAATTTATTATGGCTGAGATGATCACTGTTGTAATTCAGACCTACTCAATGTTGGGCCAATGGTGCATCAGTCAACAAGGTGGCCTTTTAAAGACGTGGCTGGTGTTCACGGTCTAGCCGTTGTCAGGATAAGCTGTGTTGACTAGCTCCAGAAAAAAAAATACTGAAACAGTATGTTGCTTATCGAAAGGTACTGATCAGGCCGTCCGTGTGGGGCATAGGGAATGTGATTAATTACGAATTACTTTCAACTCACGTTAACAACTCCCTCCGCATTACTCACAATGGAGTTCTTAAATCGTTCAATGAAACCGTGAACTAGAACCGAATGCAAAGCGGCGAGTGACAGTTTCTCATCAATATCAACTGAACAATCGATAACGACAGAGGAGTTCACCCACACAATTGTCAGCGAATGAACGGTGAGATTCACGTGTTTGTCGCATATGCTTCATCCCGCTAGCTCCTAACTACCATCAGGTACACAATCTTGTTTCACGGTCTAGGCAGTTGCGATTATCCGCGTCTTCTCTCATTCAATTTTGATGCGCTTCAAAACATAGTGTAGCTCTTCTTGAAATGCACTCTACACTATGTCGCCTCGGATATTTAGTTCTACACAGCAGAGCGATTCATACTTAAGTGACTTGTTCGGAAGCATCTGTTAGGCAGGAAGACTTGGGCAGTGAATCATAGTTCTAAATCTCCTGTGCTAATCTGCTCAGTGGAAATCATTCGGAGAGTTACGACACTTGCGATCACCGTATAGACGCGTTGAAAATGTCCTTCTATGCCATCAGTATCCAATCAGACGCGCCTGCGGTTGCTAGGCCGACAGACAACAGTCGCAAAAGGTCAGAAAGCATTCTTCAAAAGGAGTCAAATTTTGAAATTTCACGCATGTCAGATATTAAAGTACTAGGCATTCCTTTCTACGATAACTAGTCGAAGAAACTTTCGTTCATTTGACTCCATTGAAATTGTACGGTTTGTATGGGAAAGCGTTTAACTGCGATAGTCTGCAAGTAACGGATAGCTCGAAAGTGACTGAATAAATTCTCCAGATCATCGGACTTAATGACTTAGGATGCTTCCTCTGCAAACATCTGATCATAAACAACAGTCAGAACTTTCTAAATAGATTGAGCTAAGTATCAGCAAGAAATGTTTGACTACAATTGAACACGTTTCAAATTTAATTTACCCCAGCTTCTGTCCTAAGCTGGGCGAAACTTGGATAGCTTTCCATCTATTTGCTTCTTGCAACACATAGTGTCTGTTTCCATTTTAACTCTTCAACATGAACACAGACAAGAGTATACGTCATCTTCTTCAATTGAAATGCAACGTTATCTGAGGGTTGAGTCAGTATGCTAGACCTTCACCACAACCGAAATTCTGAAGATGACTTTTTGAGCAGTTGACTGGAGATATCTGTACGTTGATGGTTGACCGTAAACACTCAAAACGTCACCGTGATTTCCTGGTAAACGTCGGCGCCTGGATTTAACGGAAACCCTTCCGATGCGCTCTGGGCAAAGAGATAGGGCGATTTTTGTGATGTAATAAGAACGATCGAAACATGACGATTAAGCGCTATGCTGTCGTTAAATGAATGCGATCCGTTCGCAAACGTGCACTGGAAACAAGCTTTTAAAAATTTCCAGATTTTGACATTGTTAACACTACTGTCACCGACAGTAGTCAAATTTAGCAAAATAAGTACTCAGTAACAAGGTAATTTTTCATCATATCCACCTAAATAACCTTATCGAATCATGTGNAGTACTCAGTAACGAGGTAATTTTTCATCATATCCACCTAAATAACCTTATCGAATCATGTGATCTCCTGGACATGCTGGTTTTCTCAAGCGTGTGTTTGAATTTTATGGTGTGGGTAGACTCTTTGAAGTTCGAGTTATCCATCCGTCTATCTTCCAAATTACTTCATGGGCGAATTTATTGTGGACGGTTTCACATTGTTGTCCTCATCTGACATACAACTGCGTCGTCCGGTCTCACACGATTCTCTTGCAAGATTTCTTTGGGCAGTATTGGATTCGTTTTCCTTGATTCATACGGTGGCTTTATTAACCACGTTAACCGTCACCTGGTAGCAGCTGGAATACATCAAACTCTGCCTTCCGGTGGCGCTAGCTGATAACACATTTACCGATTCCATAAAGTGACCCAGTTTTCTCGATTGACACGTTGAGTCCCGTCATCTTTTGCTGAGTGGCCATAATTAACAGAATGCGCAAACCCAGTGGAATCAGATGATATCTGTTGGTCTGTGGCTATGGTCCCCTAATCTAAGTGATCTATTTGGTCTTCAGTATGTCAATCGTACAATACTCAGTCAGCCGAATTACACAATGTGTGTGTTTTAATGAACCTGATGGGACTACGTGTGTTTTTCCTAATTAGTCCAGTTAATAAAATCTGTGAGTTAATCTGCTCCTCTGTGTGGAAACTATTTTCAAGACTTATACTGTCTTATATAGCACGCACTTCTCGTAATCGAACCAAAAGGTTGATTTGTTTCGGAGGATCAAAATGTAAAACTTGGTAGTCAGATCATTAGTTCACTACTCGTAATCACGGAATATGTCCGTTCATTCTTCTACATATGTGATATTTTTTGTGGTAGCGAGTGGTAAGAACTACTTGTTTGTCCTATTTTTGCTTACATAATCACCGCCAAAGGTTGCAACCTTTTGATATCATAATACCTCGTTACGAGAGGTTATAGGATCAAACGTTTACGTTTGTCTCACGGACGACTGATACCTATAAAGAACTTATCGGGAGGGGAAGATTTTTGCTATTGGATTCGGTCTTCTTTGTGTGCTTACGCAAAATTGCCCACCTTACTTCGGCAGTTTCAGTGCTAAGCGAAGAATATATCATGCCACAGCTCTCAGATGACACTGACTGAATAACCGTTCCAAATTATTCTAAATCTACATATCTTTATTCTTACTTTATAATTGTTGCCTATTACTTCATGCAATTTCTTTAAACTATTGAGTTGCTTCAAAATGTTTTCAGCGGTTTGTTCAACAGGTGCTGAAAGTTTGAAGGGGTGCAACAGAGCCAAGTGTTCACATGGGTGCTGCATTATATGACTGTGGTTAGTTGTTTTAAGTTATAAGTACTACACCAGAATTCAGGATTTCATAGTTTAGGAGAATGCAACCGTACTATCATGAATGTATACACGGCCGGTTACTATTCCTGAAGAAACCATCACGGTTGCAGCAGGTGCTCTCTGAATCTGACACTTGTAGGTGACACATGTTTAAGAAACCACCCGTTAATCTCTTCATGTTCACGAACAAGTTAACCTCGTTGACATTTCATTTCTGATTCCTCAACGCGGTTTGACATTACATGACCTTTTCCCTACATTGCAAACGGTAATGTGATCTCATGGTGGTGATAAAAGCAAGGTAAGCTGCAGCACGGGGAACAATTGTTAAACTTATAGTTAGTACTTACTAGGAAATTATGGGCGCAGAACACTACCGAGGGAATATAACAAATTTAAATTTATCCACTCCGTATGCTACAGTTCGAGACCGGAAATGTGTAGTGTCCAAAGATTGCTTTGACACGAGTGCACAACCACGAAAGCTTTCTATAAATGAGAGATATACAATAAGAGTAGCCAGCTTATACAAAAATAGATACAATTAGGTTAAAGCGTGCGGTTTGGAAGAGCAATTTGTGGAGTAATGCTTATCAAATATGCAACGTATGAATGCAACTGCCACCGTACTGTCTATTCTTAAATGCCACCAAAAACCCTTCAAGACTGTCGAACGAATAAGCTCCAGCACAACCAAATCCTCACAGTACACCGCTAGAAAATCTTGCCTTTAGAAAACATGACAAGCGTAACACCATTTTCTTATTGCTACGTTGACTAGAGTTATCATCTGCACATTCTACAACCGATATGCAGTCACGTTCATCGAGGTACAGTACAATCTAACATCTTGCAACCTCATCAACTATAATTTTCTTTCTTTGTTCTATATCTGGGTTGATATGAGGTGAATAAAATTCCAGAACGGGACAATCTGTACAATAATTTGCGCCTTCAAGGTCACGCCGACCCTACAAACTGGAAAGTTTGTACTGTTGGACGAAATTCACTGGAGTGCGCACTGTGTTGTCCAGTACAATTGAGTTCAGACACACAAAATAAGCTGAGCTTAAACAAACCGATACTAGTAAAATACGTGATCTCGAAATTGGGAAATATGGCTTAACGAAGATTAGTAACTGAATGACCTGAATTGATGTTTTGCTGTGAAAAAAACAAGAACTGCATGCTAGGATCTAGTGAGAACAAAACAAACTGTGGGTCTTGTAATTTCTATTGACTAATCTTATTCCCTTTGGGTATGGTTGAGTTCCCTGAAATATCGCTGCAGGTGTAGGAATCGACATACAGTCAGCTTCCTGCCTAGATTCAAAACAAAAACTCTGGACGAGCAGCAATCGACTATTTGACTCGTGATCACTCTCATTTTCCTCTCGCTGTTCGAACACTTCCGGAAATCAATAGCACGTTGTTCCGGAAACCTGTTTCTTCCGGATCGCAAAGACAAGTGGGAAAAACGATGGTCAAGTTGGTGTCTCGAGTGGTACCTACCAAGTCTCAGGCTGTGCTTTCCAGCGAATCCGAATATTTTGATTACAGTTATTCATCTGACATTTTAAGTAAAACCGTTGGATAAGTTATTGCCAGACCTGCAACGTTGTGACGTGACATTTAAGTGTAATCAATTCGATTGGAAGTTCGTTTTAAATGTATATCTCAACAAATGTTTGAACTTGCTCCATTTTAGAAATTCACTACAAATATAATTTTTGTGAAAACATGCTATAAATGTGATAACAGCAAGATGCCCATTTGCGATTTATCTCAGCAACAAAACTCAACTGTCAGAATGGAGCTACAGAATCATACAGATATTCTGCTGATAAGGCCTTAGAAAAGATCCGGAGCTGTTCAACGAAGAAAAATTGATCATGCACAAAACAAGATTTGATTGTCCGGTAGCCCCTCTGCCTCTCTCCTAAATTCGCGACGGTAGCAAATGAACTTTCGACACTATTTTAATAGGCTGTTTGTTGCGGTAGCCAGCTGGTATAGTGTGCTACTAAAGTAATTATACTCCTCTTTCGCTGTGTACAGTGATTGTGTACATGAAACGTCAGAGTCTCTATCATTTAATACCCTAGTAAACCGAGCGGATGAACAAATGATTGGTATAATTGAATCATGTAAGCTGTTGTGATGTTGGCAGTCAACGTAGTCACGTACCGAATCCCATCGTTTTATCCACCAGTTGTCACTGATCAGGCGACGGTGAGTCCAAACAAGCACGGTATTTTATCTACATTGTTTTGGCTCATTGTAAAACCAACAAACACCCCATATCACATGGTGTTTGGGATAACTGTTTCGTTGTCTTTAAAACGGAGCCTTTACTGAATATGAATGTCGGTTGTTTCGGTGGTCGTCGTTATTATCTGCTCCTTGTACTGTTATCATACGTAGTCAGAGGTAGTGAAAACTGTGGCATCATAATGCCAAGCTGCACGTGCGCGCTTAGACAGAGACCTCGTTGATGAGTTCCCCAATCTTCAAAATCCGGCCCTTGTAACTTTCAGGACGACCCGTAATAAACAGGTTTTCAATTTAAATACACATTTTGGTCGTGATCACTGTATATTCCGTGCGTCATGCAGACCAACGCCACATTTAATCTAACAACGTGCGAGCATTCCATGTCCCAGTGGACCACTTCATTAATTCTCTGGCACTTCCCACAGTGACAAGAGGGAACACAGTTTTAGTTTTTGACTGCATAATTAGAATTGTAAGAAAAAGGAAACACGGTTTTCTCGAGGGAATTCACTCATTTGACAGATAGGTGTTAACCCATTCCTGAAGTGCAATATGCAGGTTAATGATGACTCGCTCCGAGTATTGTTGCTTGCAGCAGATGTAGGCTACATCAAACCACTAGGAAACAGAGCGAGAACTTCGACCACACACAATACAGTACACTGAGGGCAGCGGTCAAATCTAGGGTGCTCGGAGTGCTTTGTGTTCAGAGGTACATTTTCTAAACTCTCCATTCCGTACGCAGAAGAAAAATATACTGCAACTATGATTGTGGTTTTGCTGTAAGCTCATATATCTGTGCCTCAACGTCCAGGCGGTCCTTCGCAATCAGTAGTGCAGCACATAAACTTGGGTTTTGCATTTGACTGTTTCCATTCAGCTTGTTTGATACTCCTGAACCTGGAATTATCGGATTCTTAGCCACCACTGTTTTCCGGATCAAAATGTCGCAAAACGTGACCTTCGCTTCAAGGTAGCACCAAAGACATGTGAACTACCGTTGTATACACACTATTAGCCTGGAATCACACTGTTATGACTTGCTTCCATCTAACCTTCCGAAAGAGAGTGTTTCACCGTACTGTGGCTATGCAGTGTAAAACAAAACCATTCTGGAAGAACCAGAACCTAAGAGGTATCGATCAAACCACCAATCTGTTTAACAGCTCATGCGTTCGTCGAGCAAGGTGACAGACGTTCAACGCCTTCATACTGCGAGCGCACAGGATGAATAGAGCAACGAGTATGCTAGGATAGCCGAGTCAGACTGCTGAAATCAGTTATCAGTCGGACAGACAACGGTTACTTCGTTTTTTGAGCGCAACCGCTACACATTGTGAGTTGTTATTGATAGCAGATTCTCTCTGTTAGTTTACGTTGTACATAAACGCACGGGTACAACATGCATATCTGCGAGATATCAACTCTCACAGTTTGATCCCTTTTGCGTCCCCTTTTTTTGCACCGAACGGATGATTCGGCGTTTGCTCAAAAGTTTCAAAACGTTAAAATATAAGTGATTCGGTGTGTCACCCGAGTTGTGTGACGCAAACTTATGAAACCTAGTGGTTGCCTATGCACACTGGTCCTTATGAATCAAAAGCACCATACTTTACAGCACGAATTTTCTTGTGGTTATTGATTAATCATAGACCGTCCTTTTTTCAGACCGAAGCGCCCACCAGATTCGAATTACGTCCAAATCACCTGGGCTCACTTGGGTCGTAACGCAAAAGACCGAAGGCTATTAACTGATCTCACCGACCTCAGTCCGTCTTCGGAAACGACCCCTAACCTTTTTCACATTGTCACTAACCATGAAGTGACTGATACAGAATGTGGACGGTTGGTGTTTTACCTAAAGTGGGTTTCCAGTAGGCACACCAACATAAGCAGTTATAACGTTTTACAATAGTCAGCCGAATTCCGATAATCTCCATAGCTGCCAAGATACGATAGCTCACATCTCTGGGGCAAACACATGCGACGCAGTAGACCGTGTTGAATGCAATATCCAAATTGACTCTGTGGCTTAAGTCTACGAGGTGAGCCACACTTGCTCTGGAACTCTTTTATTGTTGTCCGGTTGTCAACCACGCAGAACGATGTTCATGTATTCTATCTGAGAAACACTTTGTCATGCGGCCGATGTCACCTGTCATACAGTAGCAAGAAAGTAAGTAAATGCAAAATCGAGGTGCACCAATAGATATTGTATGTTTGAGGTGAAAGCCTACAAAAGACAGTCTTAGATGTACTGCGTCACGCTCTGATGAAAGTGCTGGACGTGTTCGATATTCGGAATTAGAGACTTCTAGTACCACTATAAACCGTACTTGAATTGAACCCCCACCCCCCGCAATTAATAAAAAGACCTGGTACATGTAGTAGTAAGCAGTTTTTATTCATGAGATGCGGAGCCGAATTCATGGATCTACAATCGAATTAAAGAGATCACATTCCATCATTGGCTGATCGTATTAGAACATGCAACGTCACGAAGTGTGCGTTTATTGGCGTCAATTGGCAATTACAACACTCCTGAGGAAGGCCACCCGAGGTGGCTGTAACGTAGAGTATTACAACTTGCTCGTAACGTTGTGTTATTCCCAATCTGATTACCAATAACATGTTAAACACGACGCCCAAACTGTTAAACTTCATTCGTACTAAATTTGGTGCGGATATCTTACAAATGATTAATAATGTCTCTTCTCAATTGTGGGTTCAGCCAATCTCGGCGATGTTAACTCTAGAGTGGATGAAGGCTCGATCAATTGAAAGATTGAGTAGAAATTCTGCGTGCATTTTCTATTCAGCAAACAGTAGCTGTGGCGGTAGTAACACAATCAATCACCTATAATTCACTTTTTCAACATCTGAGCTCTCACTCCGAAATAATTAGTAGAATGCATTTATCTGACATCCGGAACGGAATTTGGTGAAATCACCCCTACGACAATGCGAAAAGTCGCAAAATTCGTTGAAGGGTACAGACAGCTATAAAGTGATTGGCCCATAATTATTGTACTGTAATATCGAACTGAGTATAGAATTGCTAGACATACCGCTTACACAAGAAAAGCTGAATAAAAATTTCTTTCAGCAGTCATCAACGGAGGAGCCAGAAGAAAGACGTTTTCTCACTACATCACTGGAGCACATTTTGCTGTATCTCATTAGATACGAATTGTAGATTTCCAGAACGAAGATCACTGGATGTTGTGAAGCGAATTACTAGAATCAGCAGCCAAACACAGGTGCCTGAATTAGTGCGACAGATACCAGGGCAGTCCGATACAAATGAACATGTCTTTCCGAAATAGTGGTGGCTTCAATTTGTTAGTTGACACGTCCCTGCAAACAGAAGAAGCCTCCGCTTTCATCCTGAATAAAGAATTCGCCAGGTTCTCATCACTTTCAACCTTGCGCGATAAATCAACAGTTGATTGGCGATTAATAATGCCCCTGATTTGGGAGTTATATATTCAAAAAGTTTTAGTCCCCAGATTGGTAAGTCAAAAAGCTGCCAGTTGAAGACATAAGTTGCGAAGTGGTACTGAGCTGGCAGTTAACACGTTGACACCGAAAAGAATATACATCCACATGCAAGTCGCACACAGGTGTACATTGCTCAGCTTTCGGACTGCAGGATGGGCGAATAAATCTCCGAGATTGCAAAAACTATTTCTGTTGAGAAACACTTCAGTTTGATTCCATCCGTACAGAAATAACATATATGTTGCGATATGTTAACACCCCATTCACTCTCATCGGTCATAAATGGGAAGAAATTCGGGTTACATATGACAGATAAAAAGGGACAGATGGAGTATGGACACGCATAAAATCACACAACATATTAGGTCATCAACACCACTGGAATTCGATGGGTTGTTTCAATTCCCGTTGTGTACATAGCGCTGGCTGGTGAGCTCCGATCAAGGTCGATTCGCTAAAACCAGTAGTTTTGAGTTGTGATTGCGTGATAGTATTTCGAATGAGTTAAGTGGATCAACTTGGTGACCCGTCATCATGAGGTGTCTAACAATTGGTGATGCGAGGTTTGGAGCAACGGGTTCACCGGTTTAAGACTGTTGTCATCAGTCCTTTACACCATTTCGGGACATTTTTTGCCGTTCGGTGAGATAGTTATCAATCTGCTCTGCTTATACAAACGTAACTGCAACTGCAATCGGACTGGTAGATAAGACGAGGGACAAAATAGTTAGACGAACTGCGTTCGCGATTCTGCGGAACCTGGCCTTTGGTGATTTCAGCTAAGCTTCATCGGACAGCCGCATAGGTGCAAGATACCGTAGACTTCGCTTTGTAAAAACCCGAAGGAATAAGACCAGGTGGTGTGCTAGTGGGGCCTTTGTGTCCAACCAGTCAACGCTGGTTAGACGAATGATTGGCCAATTGAGAAAAAAAACTGTCTCACAGAAACTAAACAGACAGAGGCTGAAATGACGAGATCTAAACTAAGAAGAAAGGTTTGTGAAGTGTAATACTAGAAGCATTGCAGCATAGGAGTGCAGGTTAGTGCATCTCAGAGAAGATAGGGATGAGAAGCAAAATTCTCATTGAACTGTGAAAAGCCAGGCAGACCATCCGCCATACAATAGACGAACAAAGCCGAAGAAAAGAATGGATAGAAGACCACAGACACTCACGTTTCTGAAAAGAAGAGCGGATCACTTGTCAGCGAGCAGGCTGTTGCCCGATGCAGTCGTTAACAGGAGTAGAATGGACACGCTTATATGACCTACCTCAGCCTAACGTACTCGTCGCCTCTTCG
>QNGE01001637.1:59859-154817 GCA_008508345.1 Paragonimus westermani
CATTCACAGTGACTCCAGCAATGCGGATTTGTGATGGAGTTACAAAAGCAGCACCTCCACCAGGAGAAGGCTACTGTATACACTGATACTCACATACGGCATATAGTGGACGATGTGATCGAATGTTAGGAGCCAGAGAGTGGTTTAAATAGATTCCATCGTTGGGCCACCGCAATCCGGCACCCGCACAAACGACCAATAGCAATGGGTACATCTCAGCACTCAGGTTGAGCACATTTCTCCTGGCACAGGGAAAAAATTCTAGGCAACACTTATCGTAAATGTGACTTGGAGACAACTTTCCCCGGTGACCAGGCTGTCCTTCAATAATGCGTCAATGGCTAAGAAATCCAACTCGGTACTTGGGTTAATCACCGGACTGCGTGGACGATCTCTTTCAGAATGTTCTACCATCACGATCAATTCCCTACTGCACCCCTATCTGTAACTAATTAAACAAGATTTCTGTCGTCAATTCGTGAGGAGCATTAGTCTTATCGAGAGGATAAATAACCAACCAAGATATTTAGTTTTCTATCACAACCAGACAGACCGCGGAAACTGGGGCAGTTCTCAATGGGCTGTTGGCACAAGAGAGGAGACCTGACTTTGGTGTACAATATCTTTCACCCAATCCAACATTCTTTGAAAAACGCTTGTGCTTGGAGAATGAAGTCACCTTAATGATAACTCGTTGAAGCTACATCAGATGAGCCGTTTGATAGGCACTGGTTAGGTTTCTAATCCGCAAACTATCCTGACATTTCCTTTCAGTCCTTCTATTGCGAACTTTCTGAAACCAATGTTATCATCCGATTTGTTTTCTCAAATCAACCCACCCAACACAGATTTAGATACACACAAACATTCACATTCCTCTAATCTGTAAATTTCCCATGAATCCTATAAAGCAACAAGTCATACAGCCTAACGAAAAACTGTAATAGGAATTTTTAACATTCAAACAGCTTCGTCCGTTTCCAGTTCACAGTGCAAGACGCGGATAGAACAGTCAAGTGCAGAGCGCTAAAGGGTGCCTTTCAACATAGATTATGGGCTCAAATTGCTGGTCAATACGACAGCACACCAAGACGAACAGCACCGGGATAACCATGAATGTAGATTATTAGCAATCTGTCAGAAATTTGTGCTACATTCCATCTTCATTCTCAATTTTCTCTCCGAACCAACGTACGGCGGATCCGAACGTTCCTTGAACTCCCACGGGATTGTGGCTGAAAACCAAATGACTGTAATCGCAAGAATATGCACTACTGACGAGCACAAACAAAAGCATAAGTCGAGCCTGATACTGTCCTTCGAAAGAATATTGCCGGAAAAATGTAATGCCCGAAAGATGCAAAGCTGCAACTATCGGTGAACGGCCCTATGCTCATAAAACTTAAACGTGGAAGGATAAACCGAGCAAATCTAGAACAATTTAACGTACCTAATCGTGAACAGAAAAACAGAGGAGATGCTAACGGAAGAATAGCTGGTATTCGAAGGACCCTAAATACACAGATATAAACATCAATCCACAAGTACGACGATTCGAATTTTCGTTGTTTCTTTAAATAGTACGTGATGCGGCAGACAGTTACCTGAACAAGCGCACGAAATAGTGAAAATCTATAAAGAACTAGCAACCCTAAGGACAATTAAAACTCTGGTGGGGGAAGTCTAGTAAACTTGAAGGCGTTTATTTTTGGAGCGCCATAAAGTGCTGAAACTCGATTTTGGCGTCATTTCTGCTTTGCCATGTGACAGATTGATTCCATTTTGAATAATAAGAGATTTTTCTAGGTCAATCAAAACCTATATACGCGTACGCTGGTCTGCCAAGTTGAGATTAGTTTGGGAGTAAATACATCCTCGGCTAAAGGTCTGTTCTTCAACAAATATGTGTGTCACTAGGTTCCGTACTGTGTTCCCAATTCATATGCCGTATATTCGTGTGCTAACCATGTTTAGTTTACGTCGGTCATGTTGGCCGCAGTACATGTAGCGACGGGGTCTGTTGGTTTCTCTCTGTTTCCCTTAATCTGCAGGCTCAGGCCTCAGGTAGATGATGCAATGGCGAATTCAACAGCTTGAGCCATCCATATCTGTCTGGCCGCTGTCCGTGAAAAATCTGGCTAAGGACGTCTCCAACTTCTTTTATGACCCCAGGCTGGCATCTCTTCTCGGAAATAGTTCATACAGTCTGGAGACACGTTCACCATTGAAGTGACATATCGAGACGACGAGGGGGAGATCCGTCTAGCGATCACGAAACTTGACCCAGCGGAATATGTCCGCCGCACCAATTACATCCGGCCCACCAAGAAGCGAACCGAGACTCGTGGATACAGCTCAAACGCTGAAAAAGTCTTAGGGATATCTTACCTCGGTTCAGTTCATAGTTCTAGCGACCGAGCAAAATGCAGGCGACTTTAAGTATGCTGCTTTCGTCCACCGTTTAGTTTTCTCAAAGAGGACCAGTAACCAAACATGAGGCCAGAACAGGTCGTGGATGAATGCGAGAGGTTGGTCAATCACAAGCACGATTCAGCCAGGACCTCAAAGCAGGAACGGACGCTCTGTTAAGTTTGCGTATTCTCATGCTTCGAGCTGTATTGCCCGTTCAACCCAGTCCCGCTGAGTTCAAGCGTCCATCCGTTTTTCGGCACTGCTGTGTGGCGTTTTCACAGGTTCTGCCCCTTCCGGAAGTATCGATTTCACTGATGTTCCACGGTCAGATACTAGGACGGCTTCTGTCAACTACAACCGATAGACCGGAGCAAACCTGCCCCGACTTACAAGTTCAAGAGGCTGGCTTGGTCCTAGTGGACTGGCTGACCCAACAGTCTGTTGACCATCTTCCAGGCCATTGTCGTCAGTTACCAGAAATTCGAGCTGGTCTACATGGACGGTCATCTAACTCGTCTCCAGTAGGGTACAGCTTCCGACATTACACCTACCTCCGAGAGGCGCAGTCGGTCCTTAGTTAGCCCTTAGCCCACCAATCCAGGAAAGCGACTAGCGCATGTGGATACAATGCGGTCAACTAGATGAATGCATTGATCAGTGTCATTCCACAGCATCACCTATGACTGAATGTGCTGCACATCTAAATCTAGCATAGAACTGTTTGGCGTCCTTGACGTCCCAGTCCGAGTAATCTGTAGCCAGACGCGTGGTCTCCGAACATGCACGTTCCGAATCCGACCGCATTATTACGTAGGTCATCACCGTGTTCCAGGATAGCCTGTCTCTGCTGCTACGCCCAAGCTGACATCATTAGTTTAGAAGTGAAAATATTCTCGGCTGACGATCAGGGTCTTTTCGTTTTTCTGGGGTTCTAGAAATTGTAACGATTTTTACTAAATGCGCAAGATTCGTACATCCTTTTCATTGGTAGATTCAAGTGTGAACTATTTGAGAAATCCCGCTTGGACAGTCGATCCCCTGAATCATTTAGTGGATTCCATATGAAACAGTGGGACGGGTGGGTAACAGAGTACAAATGTGAAATTTCCGAGCTCCTGGTGTGGCTTCGTAGCTCAGCTGGTAGAGCGCTTGCCGCGTTGAGGCATGCTGTGTCTGTCGCTGGTTCGAATCCAGCCGAAGCCCTGACTTTTCACAGTTGGGTCTCGTCTAAACTCAAGTGAGTTCATTATTCAACCAGAGTAATGTCCATCTTTTAACTTTTCGTACTCAATGATCAAACAGTAAGACTGCTTCAAAGCATTTTAGTTGTAAACGGAAAGAAACGATAACAGCGAACAGTAGACTTACGTCACGCCTGGACTGTCAGACACCGGAGACTTTGAGCAAGTGCACTTTCGCGCGCGACTATATATAAGACAGACTGTTTGATTAGTACGAACAGTATGGCTGAGTTGCGCACATCAAACTGACCAAGAAAAAGGTGTTAACGAACTTGAAACCTGTCTTAGTTTCAGGATCTAAACCTAATACTCCATAAATTCGTCCCAACTCCAACATCAGGGATGAAATTTTTGGAGGCAACAGACAGTTAAACCACCCCCAGTACCATACCATGCTAAACCGTTTTTGATCGCATACTTATAAATCGCTTGCGTACCGTTCTGAAACGAAGGTGAACTCGCACATACCTATCGAACGAAACGTGCATATACACGGCGTTGTTAGAAGAAACGGCAGACACGAATAAAACGATAAGTATAACAAGAATGGGGTGTTAACAGAAATCATACCTTGGTTTTTGTGCGTTCCTATGATACACATAGTCCAGGGCAATAGATCCATCGAAGTCCTCAGCATTGAAGTGTTTTTGTGGATGACCACCATCAGTATCCTCGGAAGTCGACTTCCCAGCACTTGAAGGTATACGATAGGGTTCACTTTGTGCTGAAGAAAGTACTGGAGAGTCATGACTGACATTCGGTTCGTCTTCAGCCTTTGGAACTTCATAGTAACTGCCCAACACAAACACTCCCACGTTCAGTTGGGGATAATGATTAAGTTGTCCGATCGTGTTGAATGAGAATACCATAACTACCCCGTTAACTTTACTCAATTAATCAATGATGAAGCCTCATTTTCAAGTTGAGATCACCAAATTGCTTATAACTGTTTGTAATTCGTAATGAATTTTCGGTTGTTATGACGGAAGCATCACTCAGACGTGATCGCATTTTTTCCGAGGGCTATTCGGTCAGCCCTAATGGCTGTAGAATTAATGAACTTCGAGACCGCTAATTCTTTTTGTTGAGGGTTGAGTAGAACGTTTGTGTGAATACAAAGGGCTGAACCAATTGCGAGATTTTGGACCAGGAATTCTCTATTTCATATTAAGTACGAAATGATGTTGAGGACTGCTCGTGGAAGATGCTTGTGTCAATGAGATTCACCTTCGGTGGATTTTAGTTGAAATTTTTGTTGTCAATCTGAGGGATTGTATAATGGCCAACATAGCGACATCGCGTGAACGGACTACTTTGATGCATGTTGTGTCACTTTTTCAAAAGTGTTGTCTCACCTTTATTGCGCTATAGATGTAATAGTGACTAAGAATATTTGGCTGTCAGGAACAGTTGATGTGACATTGATAAATCGCCGCTGTCATCGACTTGCATGTGTCCATGCGAAACACACCCACATTTTGTAGCAGCACTCGCATTTAGGCATTCCTTCCAGCCATCCTTGCGATGGTCGAAATAACAAAATATAAATCGATCGAAGATGCAATAGCACTTAAAATTGTCATGATAACAATCAGATTCAAGGTTACACGATTAAGTGACTATAAAAAGGTGCGCAGTGATGAAGATAGAACGATTCACCGACAAGATTAACTTCAATGGGTTAAAAAGATAGCGCCAGAGAGAAGATGTAGAGGAATTCGAATAGATTACACTCAGGCGCATAAAAAGAAATGGACGTTAGGTATTGTAGGGTCGCTACAACTAGAAAATGTTGCACCGTCCGTTTGATTTAGCAGACGAGAATCCAACAAAATCTAAGAATCTTGAGACTGTGCACGGAAGCGCCCGTTGATCATTAATAAGTGTGTCTGGAAGAAAATGCGTTGTGTATTATTCAGAAACATAACAAGTCGGGGCTGCAGATGAATGTGATACAGATGAGATGGAAAGGAGTTATCCTGCGTTGGCCCGGATTACGCAAGATAACTTACTGCACCGTATATCTCAGTTGGTTTGTGAACACAGATTAACTTAAAACAAATCTTTTAGTAATGAAAACTCCTTGTCATGCGCAACCGCTCCAAGAGGACTGAGGTTTCGTTGATATAACGGTACGTATGTATGGTTGTTTGTTTGCTGGCACATCAACACAAAGTTACAAGTGAGTGCATCCAGTGATTCTGTACTTGGAACCACCATTGATAAGTCGGTATAAACCGAAGTCTGGATATATTGTCCTTTGATGTATACTGCTACCCTGAGGTCGTGGTCGGTCTTGCGTGTTGTTTTGATCCGGCGGTCTATATTGACTAGGACTACGGTCCTTCCAGATGCATTCTCGTCAGACAGGCCAAAGGAAAGCAGTCAGACTGAAAGTAGCTGCACTCATAGGAGTGCACGTCGCACTAGTGAACTGGTTGGAGTGTTTATGTAGTGAAGATCGGTTCTATCAGCATACAATGGAACTGTTTTTATAATCGTGGCACCGCTGTCTTCTTCAGCAGTAAGAATGGAAGTAGAAAAGGTACCCTCAAATAAGGCGCACTTTGATCGCCCAATAGTTGACCGTGACAGCCAGCCGATAAACACCTAACATCACCCAAAAGCCTGATTTAGCCTCAGATATATTCATTGTGCGCAGCCATGTTCAAAATCAGAAGTTACTCTCTTATTCGCTGGCTCCCAGTAAGGCCCCCCAAGAAAACCCTGTGTCCTGTTGTCTCGCAGGTCTGACTTTTGAGTCAGAGTCTAGGGGTGAGGTCCCTCAAGTTAACACCCTTCACGGTATAAAGGCAGGGCAGCAACAGAAGTCATCGTTCTCCTGACATTGATATTATTCATCCATCGCGAATTTCCCATACTACTTTACCTACCCCCCAAAAGTCTTCTGCATTCCATGTGCTTTCGAGTGATAATCGTTTCCTGAGGCCAGAACAACCGTTAAACTTTGGTACCTTCAACGTCCGCACTTACCGAATAGTTGGTCAGTAAGCTGCCCTGGCAAGTCATGTCTCAAATCTGGAGCTTGAGGTTTGCTGCGTGTTGAGGACGCAAGTCTACGGCTCTAGCACGGTCATCCACTTAAGGTCACCTCTAGATAACTGTCCATCCAAGAGCTTCTCTTACAGGTTTGCTGGTAACGTCAAAATTGAACATCGTTATCCAGCTGGAATGTGAACTGCATTGAAATCCAGAGCAGAACAATGTTTGCCAGGTGGATCCAATTGAACAGTCGCTTGTGGGCTCTCCGACTCAATACATCGGTTAACATTTGTAGACACCAATCAGGAAAGCAATGTGTATTCATTTTTTCGGCGTACGCTCCAACGGACAGCTGTTCGCATACCACCAATGAAGCGTTCATAACGCTCTCATTGACCTCCTGAATCAAACTAACCACTCAGGCATCGCCATACTAGCGGGCAATTCAAATGTTCAGCTCCATTGTTTTCCTCCAGAGGAGAAGCGGCTTGAAGGTATGTGTGGTGTCCGCGCACGGCGCACTCACAACGACGAAAGATTGCGGCAACTGTGCGCGTCCCATGGTCCTTATACTTAGAGCACGGATTTCGAACACCGCTAAATGGACCGTGTTACGCGGAAACCCCCAGATACTTCTCAGCGGTGAACACAACTCGACCATACAGCAGTCATTTACGGGTGGTGTCACTCTGTTAATGACTATCGGGCACTTTGGAACAACCAACTGGCCTCAGACCATGGTTTTTCGCGTGCTTTTGTTGATTCGTCTTTTGTCCAGAGATTGTACGCTCTTAAATGAAAGATACTTATTTGGCATTCGAGCGAGAGAAGTGTGGAGAACGCTCACCAGAAAGCGTTGGTGAACAAGTTGCTCAGTTCGAATCGGGTAAGAGGTCCAAAAGAACACTGGGGACAACTCGCAGCAGCTACGAAAGCATGCTGTGAAAAGATACCTTTCGAAGGAGCGGTTCAAAAGTCGACATTATAGTCCGTGAATGGATGAGCTATTGCTTGTTTTACTAGTTGGTGTTAAATACGGTGTTATTTGCCAGACACGTGCTGGCACCCAGTGGACTGATCATGTGATTGAAGGCCGGCAGTGTGAAGATGAAAAAATTAGCTGGTGGGATAATGTGTATGGATTTGATATGAACTGCACCCTCATAGTTGCTCTGAGAGAACCGTTAGTCGATGTGGTGGATCCGAACCAATTGGTCACAAACTGTTGTCTCGTCAAAGAAGTTGACATCTACACAATCACTGCAGAAGATCTCATCGTCACTCCTGCGTTTACAATAACATGCAAACGAAAAGACTACATTCAGGCGTTGGTCACATTCTTCAACATCGATTTTACTGTGTGTCTTAAACCAATTGGATTCTCTACAGGGGTGGATAAACACCGCTATACACATTGGAAACAAAGCGTCTTCTACTTGGGTAACGACCGGGAAGACTGACTGGATTTCAGTCACCTCGATAAACCCTACAAAGGAAAGTCGTTCGATTCCACCTGGTTCTGAACATGGTAACGACTGTCGAGAAATTAAGCGTAAACTAAGAGCTTGGGAGAAAACAGTGTGCACTACTTGGTCGAACAGTCGAAAGATACGGAAATAGCCTTTCAGTCTGGGAATAGCAGAAGGTTTTTTCCCTGATTCGCTGTTGCACTGACCTTTGAGTCAGTAAGTGAGACCGTAGACGGGAATGATGGTTTACTTATCATCAGTCACTCACATTAAATTACAGATAGGCTAGGCATTTTGGAGAGCATTTCGGCTAGGCTCAACCACTCCATGCAGGCAACGGGACGCGAATGGTCAGCCACTGGGCTCCAGAAGGTTGTCTGTCGGAAGAAGAACTAGCCTTGGAGTTCACGTTATTAAGGCATAACAAGAGTGCTGAACCAGACCTCTTCCGTCCTTCAGTTTCCAAGGATGGCAGAGAAATTTTGATAGTAAACTGATAAAACTCCTCCAGATGGTTTGAGAGACTGGAAAGGTATCTCGCGATTGATGCTTTTCAACAGTAATTCCCGTTTTCAAATAGGAGGCCCAAAATCTATGTGACAACTACGGGTGCATCAGCCTAGCGTCTGTTGTTTCCAAGTTACTCACTGATCCAATTTTACGTCAGCTCACTAAGCCCCAAGAAGGTCAGCTACGCGTAGAACAGGCAGAATTCCGACCTGGTTGAGGGTGCGTTGAACATATTTTTACCTTGTGACGGATCTTGGAACATCGGGACTCTTATAGGCAGCCGACGGTCCTGGTGTTTCTAAACGTAAAGCTACCTCCCATTCGGTTGCTCGTAACGTCCTCTGAAACTGTCATCTTCTCAAGGGAGTACTAGGGCAATAATTAATCTGTTGAGATCACCCTATATCTAATCTGCAGGCAGGGTGAAAGGTTATGGACAACTCTCTCGGGCGTTTATCACTTCTAATGGTGTTCAAGGGTGTCCGGTCCCTTCTTTCTTCTTCAATTTGCCACGAACGACATTCTGGAGAATGCGGTTGGGGATATTAGTGGGCTTAGTGCTGAGATTCTTCCTGTTGCTCGGTTGACCCATCTGCAGTATGCGGGTGGCACTGTCTTACTTAGCCCTCTACCGAAGATTTGCCGAACAATATGAGTGACCGGAATGGTTTGTGTGGAACGCGTTTCACAGCTCTAGATTATAAGCTGTCGTTTCAAGCCCTAGGCACTCCCACTCCTACTTTCTTCGTTGTAGGTAATCCGCTCGAGATTCTGTGTACTTCCACAAAACTGGGTAGCAATATCTTGAGTTGTCTTGCTGGTCTGCGTCATCTCTGGCGTCGAAAAGTGCTCGACTCTCGACAAGGAAGGGTATATAATATTTGTGTGAGTTCTGTTTCGCTCTATGCTGTGGAAATGTGGCCCGTTCGCAAAGAAGATGTCAACATACTTGTTGTGTCACTTCATCGTTGTCTCCGACAATTAGCCAGATTGTTTGAGTGGGTAGTGTGGCCGTTAGCCAGCGTAATCCAAGAATGTTCGGGATGAGCTATCAATTGGCCAACTACTCTGTTTGCACAGCTCGCGGTGGTTGGGTCACGTACTTCGTACGCCAAGTGTACGTCCATCATACCGAAGATTGTATACCGAGACTATTAAATGTTGGGTGAAACTGCACGGTGGTCAAGCAACAACGTGGTCACGAAGTTTGAAGATCTTGACGATTTCACTGAGTTGAGTATGTGTCACCTGCCTGGCGGGCGTTCTTGTGATCACTCAAATCGCTGGTTAGAAACGCTATCCGACATAACGGTTTGCTGCAGCTAATGGTCTACCCGCATCCACACAATTTCTTGTTCTTCTGTTTAGTCTTCTTTTCGTTATTTCCCAACCTTTTAGCAACGCTTTCTTCCGGGATATTCCACTTCACTGTTAAGGTAGACAATCTTAAAAACGTTCCGTTGCAGATCTATCTCATTACTTCACTGAGCCGCTGGGTATTGACCATTTTAACCAAATAAAAAACACTGACGATTGGACATTGTGGACAGTTGAGTGCGACAGCGCTAGGTGTTAGATGTCCCCAGTGAACTAAGTGATACACTTCAAATGTCTGATTTCTTCCTGACGATACCGATCGGGTTTGGTATGAAAAGAGAATGTTGAATGTTGATGATCGGTTAGAACATGAGACGTCGGCCTTCTTAACAATGTTGGAATTGGAGGGCTGCAAGCTATCTAGAAAGTAATTCACGCTCAAAAGTGCTGTAGTTTGTTTATTTTAGGTGCAGCTTTTAGAGAAAGACTGGAACCTGATTTTCCCATTAATCTTTTGTCTGAGACTATATCGACAGCGGCATTTGATGCGTCAGCGGTGGGAAGTAAACGGCTTTTGGAATCGTAATAAATGGAACTGAGTGTAGTAGTTGGTCATATGACTTCTTTCAACACTAAGGAACTTAGTTTAGCTTCCGCCGACAGAAGTAAAGATTTATGCTTCTCTTCGACTGGGTCTGTTAGAGGCTTTATTATGTTTTTGTAATAGGGAATAAACTGTCGGTAGTGCCTGAATATGCTGAGGACGCGTCGGAGTGGGTTAGTGGTGGTGGGCTCCAGTATAATTTAAATATAGTCAACATATTAGGGCAGATGAGTGATACTAGTCTGATCAACGTAACCCTCAAGGAAATCAAATAACCCAACCCTAAAGACATACGCGTTGTTTCTGATCATTGTACCATATGGCAAAACGGGCGAAAACAGCGTAAGACGAGTGCTCCATGCTCAGAGGGTTAGCAATTAGGACTTCGCCGATATAAACTTATGCGAATTGGATTCCTTGTAGTGATTCACCCACGAAGCACTGGGAAGTCTAAGCCGCATTACGAAGTTTAAACAGCACTATCCTTAGCTCGAAAAGTCTATGGAGTATCGCTTTCGGCAAATATGATGTGACACTATACGTTCACCAAGTCTAATTATGAGGGAGCAGTTGCAACAATAACTCTCAATGAAAGGTGATGGAAGAGTCGTGTTGGGTACCCGTTCATGACTGTAAGGTTTTTGAGAGCATGGTAGCCTCTCTAGCATCTTCAGTCGTCAGAGGTATCTTCGACACCGTGTGCCTAACAGCTGTCTGAAAGTTGAACTGTGCCTTACTAAAACGCACGTTTGATTTCAGCCTTAGTTATCTGAAAGTAGTTGACTTAGACGAGGAAAGACTGTGGGGCGGCATGCAGTAAAGTGACACTCTGCAATGTGCATAAACGTTTCGGTATGTAAGGTGGTGACCGAAACTCTTTCAGCAATGCTGCGAATGACTTTGTTGCGAGGAGTTGTTGGGATATTGATTGATGTAGTGGTTGGCTGGACGCCGTTTAACGTGTAGGCAGTAGGTTAACAGCCAGCCGACGCTTTTTGATATTAACAAAACAGCTAAACTGTACCAGAAAGTCGGCGTCGATTAATGGTTTTCAAAACTCAGCAAGCCGGTATATCCACTGGAAGCGTCTCCGGCGACCAAGGTCGATGGGGCGTAAATATTATCGAAACGTTTCGAAATGATTTTGATTTGCGGTTTGTCAAGTGCGCTGATCAAGCTTTAGTAGATCTTTGTTTGAGGTCGAACAGTACCGAGTTCAGCCTCTGTGCAGATTAGAGGTCGCAATCCGGTCGACTGATAGCTAATCAAAAATGAGCGAATGGTGGCTGCCTGATCAGCATCAGTCGTCGCCATTACTGGCTGCCCTGTCGGTTTGGAGGCAATGGGTGGTAAATTTAGAATGCTCAATTTCGTATACACCTCTTGACTCCGCTTGTTGGGCCTGTAGAGGTCCTAACGACCTCTTTCGAAACTGACAGGCCGTTGTTCGGGCAAATGAAACATCGTGATAAATCCACCGTCACACCTTCATTGCTTTCGTCCGCATACATTCCTTAGTTACTCTGCCGAACCTGTCATGTGTCATCAGGTCAATCAACTTTCTAACATCGTATCCAATATATGAATTGTTACGACACTGATACCCTCTTGATCCACATTTCATAGGCTAAGGTGAACTGTATAAACGACCAAGTTGTTTACTCGTGGTCCAGTACAGCCAAGTGGACGGCCATGTAAAAAGTCCGACTGGGACCGTCCGTAGAAGTGCCTGACAAGGACTGCCCGACATGATTAGTGGATTCGAAGTTGGTGTCGGTGCCATCAACATGCTGCCTATTTTACGGTTTGATATGGCTCATGGCTACGAACACTAACACAACTACTCAACTTCTTTCACACACTTCCACATGACACATCAAGTGAAATGACCATTCACTACTTCACAGCAGGTTGAACAACTCGTTCTGTCTTGACGCCGTCACATGAGTTAAACAATACGTGGTTCTACAGCAAGCACCTTCGACTCCAGGACTTGTACCACTTCATCTAGCAAAAGATTGCAAGTCAAAGACCACTCTCGCATTAACCCATCCGTTTTTCATATCCCACAAGCTCAAGTTTTACAGTTTGACTCCTAACAGCCGAAAACTACTTCTGCTCTGCTATCCGGATTTCGATATGTCCAAACACTTTGCCATACTGTTTTGTTTTTCAAATGTATCTAAAAATAGTGTATACATTCTTATTGACCCTATTCACCTTCTGTTTATAAGTCACTTTTTCGCTAATAAAGTACAGGTGTTCGACTGTACACTGCTTTTGGATGGACGATTTCTATGCGCATTACTTGGGGAAAGACAGTCGCCCACCGGGATGCAAATCTTCATCAACGTGCCCTAAGCCACTGTCAAGTAAGGGGATTTCATGGGAACAATGAACCAATTGTTGTAGCTACTACTCAAACTGAGGGCGATGGAAAAATTTCACACTGTCAGCAAGAGCCACCAATTTGTCGGTCGTACTCGGATTATTCACAGCAAATAGTGTTGGGGTGCTAATGGCGGTACTTTTGTCCACAGTTGCCTGAGGACCCAGTAGGTCTGTCATATGTGGTAGCACTTGAAACAAGGTGCGATCATTGAGGAAATACGGTCAGAAAGATCCAATGTCAAAAGAACGAGAACACACTACGTAAGAAAATTTGATCTATTGGGGCGTTATCTACCGAGGAGCAAAAACAGCCTCATTGTAACAATACTGCAGCCCAGGATTGCGCGTGCTGTATTCAGGCACTTCCAGTTCAGTGGTGTGGGCACTGTTATAACCGCCACCGTAGCGTCGTCGAGCCTTGTAAATGATGTCAAAAGTGAACGCTAAACAATGCTGTTCAGAGGCAAGGTAGACAACCAGTTATACGGTGATTGTTTCCATCAAACAATCAAGGGTGTGTTAACATTAAAACACCACCGAAAACAAACAGATGCATAGTTATATGTACAAGTATAAATTTCCACCATGTGGTTGATTTTCAATAAAAATTGCAAAGCGTGAAACTGTGCTGGAAGCTCCTGCTTATTGCTGTGGTACAAACGAAGGTGAGACATTTTGTGTTTGCTTTCAGTCAAATTCACAGATGATGTTATTTGAAAGACAATAAAAATAGATGCATAATAAATTACGGAAAGAATGGTCAATCGTAAACATTTCAACTCTCTTGAACACAGACACTAGACTCTGTTGTCCATTGTCGGTTTTATGTTACTTTTGTTTCAGAATCCGCCTTTCTATACACACAATTTATGCCAAGTTATAATTTCTCCAGACATTTAAACACCGTTTACCAGTACCTTTAGGGGATAAAACAAAGATACTGTCAACGGAGCCCCTTAAAAACATTTGAAACCCATCGATTGGGCGGTTGGCCGAGACCCCACTGTTACAGATGGTCCATACATGCACTTACACCCAATTGACTGGTTACACCCTCTAGCAGTTTTTGGTCGGACCACATTTCGTTAGAATGTTCTTATGGTGAAGTGATTTCGATTACAACATTCCTGAGGAAGGTCACCCGAGGTGGTTGATACGTAGAGTATTACAAGTTGCTCCTGACGTTGTGTAATTCTCATTCTGTCTATCAGCGACATGTTAAACACGACGCCAAAACTGCTTGACTTCATTCATACTAAATTTGGTGCGGATACCCTGCAGAATGTTTTTCGCTTTTTACCGATTGTCAGACTGGTCTTACTTGTGGTCGACGTGATGATTATGTTTTGGTCCTGCACTGAGTGACAAACACTTTTGTGTGTCGTGTTCTGATTCCGTGCAGTTGGTGGGGCTATAACAGATGGCGACAGTCAATGGCAAGATCATTATTGTCATCAAGTGAGAAATAACTCAAGTTCAGAGGCTCCTGAAACAGCCACGCAAACACTAAGAAGCTACTCACTTAAAGTCGTTTACAATCATGGCAAAGATAGCTTTTCGACAGATCTCAGAAGTATTTACCGCAGAATTGGTTACTACCAGTTTTCGAGCGTTCAATCGTCAGTCGGATAAACTACATTTGAGGTTTGGTTCAGGAGCAATGCAAACCTATTTTCTGAGGTTGAAGCAAACTCAGATGATAGTGTCTAATTCCGGCTACTTGTACGCTAGTTCGGTCCAACGGAACATGCTCAGTGTTGAAACAATATTCCGCCAAAAATCCATATTTTATGATTTACTTGTAGAGTTGGCTGTACGCAATATTTTGCGGGTGAACAAGTCGAAGGCGCGTTTAGTTCAACACTCACTGGAGTATTTCAGCCCGGCCAAGGGCTATAGTTAACACTCACAACAGGCGGACCACCGATAACACAAGGAATCGAGCGATCCAAAACTAATCGAAACCGATCGGATGGTCCATAAGCAGGATCACAAGATCAGCTGGAGTGCGTGCGGCTTAAACGATGAGCATCTTACTCTACGGAACGACCAATCGTTATTCTGGTGTCGTGACCTGATCACAACGCAATGACGCTGCCTTGACCAAATCCATTAGAGGATGGGCACGCGGAAAAATGTCCGTCGTATTTTGTTGAGATCACTAAGTGCAGCGGACTGAAAGACGAAGCATATCTGCTACGGAAACTTGGGATACCGCTCAGTGGTCAGGTAAATGATGTCTAAACCTTGAGTAAACAGCCCAAGGCCACCGTCATTAAACAGGATTTGCGTGCGGCATTGAACTGCGAGACGTCCAGATATTAGGACCATCAGCGATCCATAAATCTTTTTGTGACACCACATACCCCATGATTCATTGTCAACCCATAGTGCGGTATTTTTTAACTGGTTATACGGCCTATGTGCGCATAAGTTGATTACGACGGATAATATAGCAACGGCTTACTACACGGCGGATAATCATACAGCGGGTAACGGATAACAGCAATAAACAACCTACGACGGAGGATACACAATTAACTCGGAACTTCTCAGTCAAGCCAACCATCCAAGGCTAGCGCATAAAGACAGGAAGAAGACTAGCGTTCAAACAGAACCTCATTATGTCGCTCACCCCGGGACAGCATGGTCACAAGCTCGTTCATATTTAAAATTTCGTGACCAATAAACAAGCCAGGTCGACAGATGGACTAGAAAAAGTCCAGATAATGCAGCGAGGCCCCAGTCAGAAGACTAGCATATAGGCACAATGTTGAAAGTTGTAAAGTAAAGTCTGGAACATTCGTGAAAGGCTGAGAATCATATGCTTGCCAATCTTGAGGTTTAATTACAACAGCAATGTTTTAGGCTTTATGGAAGACAAATAAAATGGTATTTTTGGGGAAATGGAGATTTCGTCGATAAGACAGATGGTGTTGGACCTGTTAAAACGACTGAAGGAAATAAAAAGTTGGGTGGAAAAGCGATTCGTCTAAAATCTCTAATCACCGATGCAAGAGAGATTACCGATGGCTGTCATGTGTAATAACGGATATTTACTGGTTAATCTGGAATTCACAACGTCCTCTCATATGCTGGGAGGTCAGAAAGTTGGAATTCATCAGTCTCCAGAAGAAATTGAGCGGACGGTGACAGCATTTGAATGATTAGAGGTGAATCCCAAACTAAGGACTGCTGAGATTAGATGCATACGTAACGGAATCCGCTACAATTATTGCTTTCTGTTTGACAGGGTGGAAAAAGATGTCGGTCACTGTCCCAATGAACACTTTCTGCGTGTATTCCTGATATTCCGAAAAATCACGTTAGAGTTCCACAAACAGCGGGGCTGATTAAATGAAAACAGATTATTGCGGTGGTTGCTGTCAAGCTGAAGCGTTGACTACAAGTATAGTAGATGGACTTTCCCAAAGCCAGGTACTTGGAATGCGTCACAGTGAGATCAAGAAAGCTACAAGTACTGTGACCTCTGAATGGGCGCACTTTCGATTAACTAAAATGACCAGGATGCAGTAGGTTGTAACCGCTTCCACAGTGGCTTGACTGTGTTACCAACGCAATCGAGTGGATATTATAACTACATCGTCTTGCAAGTAAAGTTTCCATTCCCACATATCCGCAGCCTGTGTGATCCATAGAGGGATAGCCATTTAACCTGTTTGAATGGATTTTACGGCACTGCATTAGTTAGCAGCTGAATTTTAAATGTTCTGTCTTACACCTGTTTCCATGGCTGAATGCTGATATGGTAGCTAGAAGGGTATTGCAATTCAACGCAGGCCGCCAATTTATCTATTGAGGCCACTGATTCGTAACACTCAACATGATATTTGAGGACACGAGTCAGTAAATTATACTCAGTAAAGTTGTCGCACGTGCAGTAAATCCACAGCATCTGTCTTCTCTTTAAATTCGATGGAGGAGTAGAACGGTTTATATGGGATGGGTAATAAGAGGTGAAAATTCAACTCATCCATTCGCATCCCCTTCTACTCGTCATCTGAGTTACTAACATGTGGACGTCACTCAAAGAAAATTCATAGTGTTCATTGTGGTCTTCTGGTTGTTGCCACTTTGAGTCGAAATTCGATTCTGGTGAATTAAGTCACATGTGTACTTCGTGGTTAAACATCCAAGTTTCCAGTGCGCCGCAGATTGATTACAGCTAACTTTAAGATGACAGTTTTGTACCTCAAAGTTGAATCATGTGGATTGTGTTCGTAAATCAGGCCACCACGAGCCTGATTGTGGCAAGCACACACCGGATAACGGACCAAGATCTGAAGATGAATTATGCAGTTTTGTTCAAAAGGAAACTGGCGAACACTGCCTACAAATTCACAACGATGAACGAAAGTTGTTCACATACCGTGGCTGCTCCGTAACGTACTGTGGTGGAATCTGACTGCTGTTCCCAATCATTGTATGATGCTCTCCGTGTGCCACATCAGTAGCGATTACATATCTCTCGAGCGATTCAGCGGAATGACTTCCAGTGTACCCACGGAATCAACATACTACCCGTCGAGGGTGAGAGTGGTTTGTTGCGCCTTTTTCCTAGAAAAGACGGGCCCTTTTATTGACCCATGGTCGACAAATTTTCTTTGATTTTCATCGGTCTCCCTGAAATCATAGAAGTTACTTCAGCACACCTACCATATTCGCAGCTTGCTGTCATTCACACCCATATCATACACAGTGTATACTTTGTTGCCCGCAATAAAATCAACTAGCCTACGATTGTTTAACTTCGGTAGCAACACTCTTGACTGCGACCTCTTCCTTCTGTTTTCATGTTTTCCTTACGTTTCAACTTTGAACCATCGAGGCACATCTGCGGTTCGTAATCTATCTCACTGGTTATAATTTCCAACACGCTGGCCGTTATGGTTCTAACAACTCCGTTGAACAACCATTTTTTTAATCTGTTTTTTTAATCTGTTTGTTGTGGTTAATTAACCGGACTAAAATTTGATGCTTTAATCTACTGGAAACAATCAATCTCTGACTATCACACAAACGACAGTACTTTAGCGCTGCTTGTTTTGATAGCCGCAGTGTTAATTAGTATGCCTACAGAGAGTGTCAATTCCCAGGTATCCCCCATGGCAGCTGATAATTCTACTTTTCTGACTGTTTTGTACGGCCTACCCATTCTTGACTGGGTTGAAAATTGCATTTCGGATGCGCTTTATTTCTACTCGGTTGAAGTAGGTCCAAACTTCGAGTTTGAACCAGGAACTTCAATCCTTAAGAATAGTTCTTCGTGAATGACCATTCATGCGGGTATCTCTCGTCACTGATTCATTCAAATTAATTGATTTCTTTTCCTTGAGACAGTTTGGTCTAATCCAGCGGTAAATATAAGTGGCCAGAATGATTCCTTATTGGACCTTCTGAACTCTCCGTTGTTATCCCTATTTTGGGTCAGCTTTGCAGTCGAGAATTCGCCGAATGACCTCCGGTGTCCTTAAGTTTTGCCTTCTGACTTCACCAATGTTGCCGATCTTGCTTTAGTATCGTGTCATTCAGGTCACCGGCAGGTTTGAGAAATTCGTCCCACTGATTGGTTCACAATGACGAATCCACCATCTCGGGTTTACTTTCCATCACAAGGCTAATCGTAAATCTTCCTCTTGTATACGATCTGTCCAGCTGGCCAAGTCTTCATTTTTAGCCCTTGTCATCTCAGTCAGTTTTGATGGAGTTATGATCAGTCAGCATGTAAACTCGCTGGTTATTACGGGCCCCAGCCCCTGCTAAACACTTCCTCTCAGTCGTTTGTTATTTATAGTTTGCCGAAGCCACGACTTTGATTACAAAATGCCGATCACAATATCCGTTTTTCACATCCACGCACTATCTCCTACGAGGATTGACATAGACAACGTGTACTTTTCGGCGACCTTTAGCAACACCGTTCGTTCGTTTTTCTTTAGCCAATTTAAGCTACTCCGTTTACTTCCTCCGTCCCTTTATAGTTCCTTTTCCCGCAGTAGCGGCAGCGTGATTTAAAATACCTTAAAAATCGATCATACTACTCAGAGCTATCAGGTGTCTTAACGCTTCATCTAGGTTGAGGTAGTAATGTTATCTCCTATCCCAATTTATGGCTGGATATCATCACCGATGTCCTCGCCAGTTAGAACATGGTGTGGTTATGTGCGAAGTTGCCCGATAAATCCGATTCCGATCATCTTAAATCTGCACAGCACAGTTTAAATCTCCGTGGGTTTAAATCTCAGTGTTGTCTTCGTAAGTGACTTAGTTCTCTGCGCATTACAGTAATTTCACTGGAAAGCGTCGAGTATTAAGGAAAGATCTACCCAACTGAACACCAAACTTCGGAGCTGATATTGTCCCGCTTCCACTGTGAGTGCTGATTTCTATCAAACAACTTGTCTGTTTGCTACCCAGATGTGAACATTGCTAAACATGGAATGACATGATGTTGTTCACCTACATTTTTGCAAAAATCTGTTCACCGCTTCTAGCAAGTCAACTGTGAAAAGTAGTACCATTTTCCAGCTTTGCTTTTACAACGGCTCATCAGTATTGCATGTGTTTACGACGACCGGATTCAAAACTCTGATTGAATTTCTTGAAGCGACCTGGGTTGTCCATTCAGCTGTTAACTTATGTTAGGTGCGACTAAATTGTCATACGCAAATGCTCATACATATTTGCCTGCTAATGACAATCAGACTGTTCGAACACTTAGGCAGGACGTAGTCACTTTTCTGTTACTTTCAATGGATGATCGTGTGACTGAAATCATTTAACACTGCGCGCAGTGGGCTAATTAATATCAACTCGTGAAAATTTTGGATTACGTAAAGTAATCGGCAAACGTTTTAACCAAAGAACCTGACTAGAATGTCCATGAAAGTTTGCGGACTACGATCAACAGCGGGATTCTGTGTTACTTATCAGTAAGACCAAATTTCAGCATTTCATCAAACAACGGTGACGAAGATGGTTGAAAAAGTATGTTTGAAAATGCTTTGCGGCTGCCCCTTGTTTCTTGTTGGTGTCGATGAAGCACAATATCAAAAATGTTTGTCCAGGTTGTACATTTTTTTCAGGTTACAAACAGTTTCCTCACCTCCGTTTGCGTTCCACTCCAGTAGGATATGACTACTTCTTGTGAGGGTCATTCTGAATGATTGTGTTGAATTCACTTGTATCAGTCGTCCACTTAACTGCTGAACGTGCCTGTAAAGTAAACACGTATGCACATGTGTGCATCTGATAGCTGGGAACAGTGGTGTTGTTCGTAGTTCAGAGTGATGGTTCTGGAATTTGTATGTTCGCCGAGCTTGGCATTTGAATTGCAAACGTTTCATCACCAAGCCAGGTGACATCATCAGTGCGTAAGTGTTTCAGCGTATAATTTTGAGCGTGGATTTTGGTGTACGCGAATGCTTGAGTAAGTCAAATTCATTCATACAGCGGAGTGCGCAATGGAATTTTAATATAACTTAAAAATAGGAGACACGGTTGAGATCAAAACACATCAGGTCTCTATCGTGTCTCCTGGTATAATAATACCGTATACTTTGAAAATTCAGTTACGGACAACCCGGGTTAATAAGTAAGCTTTTTTGATAATTCAGATGACTTATTTTGGTCTAAAACCTGACAGATTTTTTAATTGAGTGAAGTTTTGAAAACTTCAAGAAATTGGTTCTTCTTTTTGCCCGTCGGTGAAGCACCTAACAACCACTTGAATGGTGACGGTCATCTAGATCTTTACAAGTGACTTCATACTAGACGTGCAGGTGAGATCTAACTTATTTACATTTCATCTGTATACGTGCGATTCCTCAGGTGTCACAAACTTATGACATATTATTGATGAGAGAAATAAAAAACGGTAGTTAGGTAAACGGAGTTGTATTATGAAAACGTAGTACACGGAATTAAGGACTTCTAATAGCCCCAGAGATTGTAATCAAACTGAAACTTTCCACGCAAGTAAAAAGGAAAAGACCTTGTACTGGTTCCATTAAGTGTTGTATAATAGGTAGCCTCGTTGGTGAGTAGTATATTACTCACAATTTGGGAACTAAATAGCAACTGTTAACGTCAGCAAGATGGTGGACCGGAAATGCGCTATGGGAGACGTGCCACCAGAACGTACGACAGTGCATTGCTGCCCAACGTGTATGAATGCACGTCAGCCGTGCAAATGAGTGTGCGCGTTCGTGGTTCTATGTCTCAACATAACTTATACAGGGTTTCTTGTAATGAACAACTTTGCATGCCAAGTGTCTTTTGCGGTCACAACAATAAGCGCTCCTTTTTATGACACAAGGAGCCGCATTTGTAGATGCAAAACAGTATTGATGAAATAGCAGTCTGTTATTGGTTGATCATGTTGGCAACTGCAAAGTCAAAGTACAGACTGGTTGGTGTAATACAGAACACAGAACCGAAAAAATAACAAGTATAACGTGAAAGCTTTCCGCACAATCCTGATGTGGTATCTTAATGTGACGTTTGGATTAGTCACTTGTTGGATCTTTGTTGTATCGAGGTTTGGATAAACGAATAATCGAGTAGACTTCCACCACAGAAAGCTCCAGGCCTCCCAGGTGGCTTTGTAGCTCAGTTGCTGTAGCACATGTAGGATCAGGAAACGTGGTTCTTATTGTCGATTTAATTCTAATAGAAGCCAGCGCCTTTCACTTCCGAATCGTCTTCTATCGGACATACCTGCCAAATTACTTACTGATAACGTTATGAACGGTGATGCAAAAAACTGAGCCAACACTTGCTTCCGAATTAACATTAACCCCCAACGTACCCTTATGTTCCTGGTTATTTAATCGGTACACTACTTTTTGTAGAAGCAGTACGGCAATTCTTGTCCTTTTAACGGAAACGGCCACCTGATCAGCCGTCAATTGGTATAGTTTCGACAAGTCGTTCCCGTCTTAACAAGCACTGAAATTGATGTCTGTTAAAAGCAATCACCATATTCATCGAGACTCCTGATAAGTCGTACGTCAGCCACTAATGAAATCAGGTCGATTGTTCAACCTTTACAAACCTAACCTAAATTGAGGCCTAAAAGATGATCATTTGGGCAAATGATTAATTAACTTCCTACAATTATAGTGCCAGTCAAACTTTGCGTTAAAATGATTTTACTGAAATCATGGTTACGTGGCTTTACAACTCAGACGGGCAAGTGTAATTCATTAGACATACCCATCTCTTATTCCTACTGAACTGTGATAACCAATGTTCTGGGATCATAAAGATGTTACGGACATGATGTACCTGAAATTTTTTCAGCTAATCGCTAAATCGTACAAATATTCTTACCATCGATGAATCGCTCATTCAAAGCAGGTGAACTCTTCCGGTGATTATTCATAAGTCCGCTTTCCAAGATCTGGTAGACCGCCCACGTTTGGTACTTGATGGTCACCGTGTCAAGTCTGACAAAATTGTGCATAATTGAGCGGAAGTCTACCCTGTTGGACAAACGGTATTCGAAATCATAGCTGATCGACAGTGAAAAGTAAAACGCAGTAGCAAGTGACATCAGTCATTGAGTTAGCACACATGTTAGTGTCATTAAACTGAACTTTGAGTAGTGTAATTTAATATCAGATCTGACACAGGCTATTAGTGCTATCTGCCTCAGCCCGCTGTGTACAAAACGTCTGTCAGAAAAACAGCGCATAAAGGCTGAGGATGACTGGTCCTTTTCTTATCAGTCATAGTTAGATCACCGAGTACGACCTCTTATTGTACTTGAGGTTTTTAACATTTGAAGCTGAAAGCTGAGGTAATGAAAAATCAAGAACGTGTGAACTTGATTAAAATGAGGGATAACGATCAGTCAGTCTCAACTTCGCTTATGAGGAGTTTTCAATTTCATCTGTGAAAACGTCTATAGAACACCCGACAGGATGTCTCCGGTAATCTAAACCCAGCTCTCAAAACCTGTCCTTGGTGTAATTTAAATGGGATTTGATGGAGGGACCGGATATGTGAGATTGGTCTGGCCGGGGAATGAGAGAATGCAAGCACTGTCATCATCCGGTGTTAAGAAACAGTGAATTAGTAGCCACATTATAAATGACAAGAAGTTTGCCTATTTTTAAGTCAATGTAACTGTTCGAGACGAAACTTTTTCTACCTTTCTTTTTATCATGAAATCATGAAATGAGACACTGCACAACTGATATCAGCTGTCGTCTTCTCATACAAATTTTAGCAGGTTCGTTTCGGAAACAGACACTACACTAGAGTCATGTTTCCCTAAAGTTCTTCAGTAGTGTATATCATAACCACCATCGGGATTTGACCTTCAATTATGCTTTAGTGAGTCGGCTTTACTAACCAACGCGCAACCGAACTTTAAATAAACGCGACTAAATTATAATATGGGAATGCTCAATCACTTCCGATTCTGACTACTGAACAAGTTGCTCAATTACCCCCAATACAAGCAGAGTGTGGGCAAAAAATTATAGCCGATCTTCCTGTTAAGTTGAAGCCGAAACTCGTGGAGCTTACAGGGTGAAAAGTCGGTCCGGTCTGATGTAATGTCATACGCGCAGTAACCAACAAAACATGACATGATTTCAATTCCAGATCGTGAGAAGGACGTGTTACCGACAAACACTGTGACGATTGCCATTTGAAACTGATGTGCCTTTTTGAATTGGGCTGGCTAAAGCTGCCGATGGAATGGGATTGTTGCCGTTAATCTTCAGCGGAGTTTAATGTACGTCGGCAACATCCGATGCTCCTAAAACCAGAGAAATAGCTTTCGATCGTACTGTTGCGTATTCTTTGTCAAGAAAGTCTGAGAGACAGTGTAGATCTTTTAAGTTTGAAAGTTTTAAATCTGTTTATGCCACCCCCAGTTTATTTTGAGTTGACTGAGAGAAAATTATGCACGTCGAGTAAGGGAATCTTTGATGTTTAAAGGATCCGTTTTTTAAGAACATGCAGCTTGCTTAGTTTTGAAGACCAGATGGCGGTTAGGGCACTCATAGTTTCAGGGAATAGTTAGGTTAATTCACAGTGGAACGATTTCACACAAATCGACCTGTGGATTTTCACTTTCGGGGCTGAACAGTCAGTATTCCAAGGCCACTTAGATCTCTGGTTATATGAAACCCGAAAAAGAACTGAAATTTCGAATGGTCCGTATACGTTTCTAACTAATAACACAGCTTGAACTTCCATCAGCATCTAGCTTAAAACACCACTTCAAGTTACTATCAAGTGAGATATCGCACTAGATATGTCCCATTTTCAGACAGAATCTAGTTTATCTTCTCAAAGACATCATGTACTTGACTTTTGAAGAGTCTGCAATACAATCATTACCGCCCTCAGGGGCTTATCATAATTGTTGTGAAACCCAGCCAAGGTTTCAAGAGTTAGGTATTAGAGCATTTGGTTGGTGGTTGATCAACAGTGAAAACTGTTCACAGCTATCGCATTTTCATAGACCTTCCAGTCAGCGCCTTTCAAAAATTAGCGCTAGACTGCAGTTTCAGTCTTGTTAGAGATCAACATTAGTACACATCCCTACCACAGCTTAGTCGTGGTATCATGGATTGGCGTTAGCAAGTCATTTACTCTGTCTGCTGTTTATATGGTCCGGCGACTTGAGCATTACTCCAACGAGTGTGACTGGATGTTTGACTGCGGTGAGTAAGTCGTACATAATGCGAGGTCAGTAACGTTGTAGTCAACACGGATGCCGCGTAAAAGCATGATCGGAATTTTAGTCCCGGCTGTCGCAGATGTACACTACCGAGGAGCTCTAACAGGATCTGTCTCCCAGTACCATTAATTAGGAGCGCTGTCACTTGAGGTTCTTACACTTTGATCCCTTCAGGAAATACAAACGTTTACGCACATTATGTTTGTTTCAGTTTATTTAGTAATTGGCAAAACACGGTCCTCAGTTAACTGAACACTTGATGAAACGGATTTATCGTATTGAATTTAATACTCCGTTTGTCCACAATAATTCGCGATATCTGGCCGAGGAGCTGAGATCGTTTCCTTTTACTTAAGTTGGTCTCTTTTGTTCGAATAGAAATATTTGCTTAAAAATGTGAATGAGGGTACTCAGTACACTACAAATTTTCTACAATCGTTTAGTCCACTACATTGTCTTGTCATGCACAAATCAGTTTGATAGATTATGCCTTACTTCATATATCTGTGAGTTCCCCCGTAAACAGCCATTTTTTGATAACAAAAAAGAACCTGTTTTCATACTTGATGTTCTCACTATACCTTGTCCTTCCAGAGGTTATCCCCAACTGGGTAAAATAGACAGTCGACAAGAAAGTAGACGCAAAATATGATAAACGAACATGATCAGGAGACCGGCTGCTATCACCCGGTTCCTAGAAAGCGGATAAAAGGTTGAGTTATATGTAAACACTATAAATGATGGGTTTAGGTCTTAACGTCTGATGAGGAGAATTAGACTGAAAACGACAAGAATTTTCAATTCCTCTTCTACTCATCAAAGCCTGAGACCAACCAGTTATAATCTGAAAGCAGTATGCCTGACTGTTTAGGTGTGACGCGTCGTTTTTACTATATGCAGCCAACTGCACACATTGTAGGTCAAAATTTTTGTTAGACAATCGCAATGGGATGGTATCACTAAACAAGCTGAATGTCTGTACATATAATCTTCACCATAATTTATAAAGTATGATTTGTAGTGTGGCCCATCCCATCAAACTAATTCTGTTAGTGCTTTCTGGTAATAAAAGCTTTTTCATCCCAAAGTTTGGCTTACGACCGACACATTAATGGGACTTTCAGCCCATCATGTCAGATTATTCAGTGACCTATATGACATACGACCGATTGAATTGGAAATGTTTGCACACAGACGCACCTTACTGAGGAAAGGGCATATGAATCGAATCCATCATTGTGTGTGTGTGTCGCTTCTGAATTTTGACAACTGGACAGTATGTGGATGTCATCCAAATATGGCGAAGTGTGTGACAGAAACAATCTAAATGGAGTAAATACGGATGGTCTTTTGTCAGACGATCACTTCGTGCCCAAATTAGCCTGTCAATGTGTACGTTTTGGATCAGCAATAGTAGTTTAGTATATTTTCGTGCTAGTAGTGAATTCTAACGAGATCTATTTGAAAAGCTCTGATTAGAAAGTCAATCTTCTGAACATTTTCGTGGATGTCCTATAACACGTTGTTATTCGTGGGCAACCGATCAAATACAACTCTTTTGATCTGTCCGCATGATCTTGTGACTCTTCGGTTATTGCACTTGCTACAACTTGACGCATCATTTCTGTCAATGTCTCAACTTCAGCTAAAGCCCAATTTTGTCATAAATGGACAGGACTTCCCTAATGTTGAGGGAAACTTCAATCAGGTATACACTTCTAAATGTATTGGTTTTTATATTTTAACACAAAAATTCATCGCAGTTGTCAATAAACTGAGATTATGCCAACACAAGGCAGCGGCCAGTTGAATGAGCCTTAGTACACACGCAAGAACCGGTAAATTATCGAAAACTTGAGGGATAATTGTGATGGTCGACTTGAGACGAACGTCCGAATAATGATGCAATAACACGCCAAGTTCTGTTGGGGGATAGAAGCGTAGAGGGGGTAAATGGTTGAAAGCTGTCCTAACTGTAACATCACAGCACCAAAATCAGCATTCTTCTTACAAACTTCGACGTTCAAAATTTCAAACTAGAACGCTTTCCTTCAAAAACTATCAGAAATGTGGCAAAGGTGTGCACTGACGCAAATAAGCCTCACAGTCTAGGTAGAACCGTTATTACAGTGTTACAGAAATTTTGGGGATTATGGACGAACGAAGCTAGGAGAGGAAAACTCAACTGATGTTGTGGGAAAGAGACGGTGTTCCAACATTTTTGGTTATAATATGTGTACTTATAGTTCCTTATCACCCTTGCTCATCTTCTTGAGAAAAATTTTGAAAATCTGACGGCGGAATTGATCCGGTCTCTAAACGGACCCGACACTATGACTTGTACAAAATTGCGCGCAGCTGATTTGCTAAACATAAAAACAAGCGTATTCGAGAGTTGTCGGTTTCGCACTGTCAGCGGAAAATCTAACTTGAAATGTCAAGACTTAAAACCTATTACTAAACAGGATCTGCTGTGTTCATACGTACTCTGCCTGACACTGAGCTGGCTAACCGCCATCGTACTAGACAGCAGTATCACAGTAGTTCTTACTGATAGTTAACTGCCACTCAACTGTGAAGATAAAGGCAAACCCTGTGAAAGTAGACTGAAGGAAGGAGGGAGGAAGAGGCCTAACAATTAAGAGTAACGAAGTCTGTATTCAAAAATTCAGACAGATGCGGTGATGTACGGTTGCGCTAATATGAAAACCAATAACTCGGAGAATAAGTGGCAATTATCAAGGATGGCTACCACTGCAGGGAGGTACATGTGTGCGAGTAAAGTTATGGCTATCAGAGAACGGGGAGGGTACGTTTGCACTATCTGGTCCGTGGAGACTGTGTTCTGAATAGCCAAAACATTGTCCGTTGATGCAAATAATCACATCTTTTATAGTAACCTGATATGAATTTTAAACACAGCGGACATTTTTGTAGTTACTCTCACGACCCCTTTGAAAGTATTTCATGTTGAACATACATTCAGGGGTATTCCGCACGTACTGTTTTGGATCTTTATGGGAAACCCTGACACGTCAAGTTGAATTAGGTAGTCAGCAATGCACATTATAACCCAGAGACATTAGGCCTCTGTTTTTCACATGTTAACTTCCTCAACAAATGATGGACAACTAAGTAAGTGGACCTAATTCATGCTATAATAATCAAAAAACCTTATGAAGAAGCTAGTGAACGGTAATAACTAGTATCGGTTGAAATAAACTACTGCCTCGGTTTCATCCTTATTTCAAGAATAAGAAGGCTGATTATGCAAAGAAATTGGACGAAATAAAGTCACACAAAACCAGTAAGGCTAAACATTACCAGTAGACGTTTACATTGAGATCTAGTGGAAAATGCAGGTCTACAGTTAGAAAGAACCGAATAATGAGTTTTCTTAAGAATGAGTGATTACTACAAACTTCCGGCACGTTGTGAAATGATGCAAGACCAGGAGTTTAACGTATTGATTATGGTGAGTATCAATACAGCATTTTAGGTAGTTTGTTATGGAAAATTCATTCTACTCTACACCATCGTCCTAAGTTAGTGGCTGCTGTTGTGCAAACTATAGAGTTTCATTTCAAAAAATGCACACACAATGGCTCTCAGCTTTTGTCTAGCCACAGTGATGGATGTCACGTGTGTCCGTAATGCAGCTGAGTGAACTGACATGAAAAACCAATTAAAGGATCTGCGCTCGTGATAATTTGGATTGGCGATAGAATTCACAATGACTATTTGCAGTGGACAAAATACCAGCAATTTCTTCTCAAACTATTTTATGTGAAGCGAATCCAGTTATTTGCACTTAAACTTTATAAACTTGCAAATTATAGAAGCTTTTTAGTACTGGGTTTGTGCTCGCAACCTACAAAACACAAGAAACTCTACAGTGGTCAAAGCGGCGTGTTTGAGGCAACTAGAAGAGAAGAACAGGAATATAAGTTTCAAGTGGAACAAACTGCTTTCTGTTTCTGCCAGTGTGCAGGCTGTTGAAACGTCTGGTATTTGATCTGTTTCAGTTTGGACGGCATAATTCACTTGTAAAAATCTTTCGTGCACTTAGTATGCTCCTCTGAATACCCACATAACTGATTCCAGATGTTCAAGAATATTCATGAAATCATCGGTTAAACAGGTGGGTTCACTATGCCATCGCCAAATCTAGCAGAGAAGGTCAGGAACAGGGTACGATTCTGTGATGTTGCTGAATAAAGTCTAACAGTTACCAAAAGCCCCTAAAGCTCGGAAGTTTAATCGGAGGAAAAACTTTGGACAAATCGAGCAACGCCAGATAACACACCTATATGAATATGGAGTGTTTTCATAAACGCGTCCAAAGACAAGAAGAAGGCAATGTTAGATCATATCGATAAGCAAAACCCTGGGTTTTCTGCCGGACATTGTATCTAGTAGTCAATTTGTGGTTAAGACGATATCCAGTTTCGCATAACAGACGCAGCTAATCATAAGTGGGTTGGCAAACAAATGGCAGTTGCTAATTAGTGTGACACCTGGGAAATTTCATTCGATGGCCTTTTCAGACGTCCTCCTGACTACACACTCATAACGATTACAGTTTGGAAACACATTTTGTCGATGTCTACACTGATAACCTCGTTGACATATCTCATTTGATGCCTCAATGTGGTTCGACGTTTCACGACCTTTTACCCTACATTCTGAACTGTAGCGTTACATCAATAAACAGCCATATTCTTTGTGCACCCGACGTTGATGGCACGTCCAGCTCGTTCGACACAGCTGATGCCATTACCAACATTCCCAACATATACACAAATTATCCTACTCATGGTTTTGGACCGTTACTGGTCACGAACACCGTCCCATCGGAAAGATATCGAGCCCCCTCACACGTGTTCACGTTATTAGAGAGTTGAAACGGAAATGACGTAACATCTCATGCCCGAAATCGGTGACATGAACTAAACGGTACACAGTCGCGCGGAGTGGATTTCGTCTCCGAGGTTTGTACAGTTTCCCATAAAGGAATTACAAGTCGAGAATTACTCTCACATCAGTTCACCCACCCCCAACACACCATGTAAGCCCTCACTTGTTCAGTCACTGATCCACAGCAACCATTTCAATAGTGCTATGGAGATTTTGCTAAGTCCAAACACTTCTTTATATAGTTTGTTATCCGGTTACATATAGTAGGTTGTTTTTCAAGCGTTGTATATTTTATTACGTGTGTATATCTATATGTATGCATATATATATATATATATCTATTATCGGTGTTGCTATTTTTCGGTTGTAAGCAGCTTTCGCGCAAATAACTTCAATAAGCACTATGTCAAAACTTTGAAAACCATTGGGGCAACAGTTGACATCAGATGTTATGTACTGAGTTCAGTCTGTCCATTACTTCTGTTCGCATCTAATCTAGCTTATCAACTACGGCACCCCGTTTTTATTGAACGCAATTCTATTGCCAATCAGTCACGGTGATGAATTCTAGTGTAAAGTAATCGGTCAATTCTGCTTGTGCAGTAATTCGGTGAATGCCATAAGCACAGTGTTTTGATAGATAACTGCTTCCAAATGAGAAATAGTTGACCTCTCTGTGTGAGTTCGAATTTCAACTGGTAACTTGCTTGCTGCGAATGGTCGTGCCGCTTTTGTCACTCGTACCAATCGAGGCAAGTTCCGGATTTTTCGCAATTGGGCCATCTCTATAACTCTCCAGGTTTAGTTAGGTGCGCATGTTACTCATATTAAACACTCATTAATATGTACACCAAACAAGGCATGGACTGTTTGTGAGAGGGAAGTTTTGTTGAATTAACACCATATGTTTCGCCTTCAACTTACTCAGAATTCATAAGAAACCAGTTGTGCGAATAGTTGTTTTTGATAATTCTCATCGGCATTTTCAATTACATAGGGCACAAACGTTTCACATAAGAAAAAATAGAGCGAGTCAAGTGGGTCACTAAGTTCATAGACATGGGGCGGATGACAGACTACTGGAGGGCGGTGGGAGTGTTGGTGAATGTGTTACACTGTCACACGTGCCGGCCGTGAGATATGCAGTCGTCGGTTTCAAGTGGTTCACGCTTGCTTGGGTTTCAAATGGGTATAGGATAGTTGGCCAGTGATGTTGGATTTGCAACAAGTGTTTTCGGGCATACTGACAGGGGTTGTTGAGTCTGATGACAATAGCCTCGGCCATCGGTAACGGTTGCAAACTGACAGCTCTGGAGTGGACTTGAAGAAACTTGTAAATAACTCGGAAGGCTTCATCCGGCTCAACTTGATGACTGGTGCCAATTAAGAGAGAACCGACTGCGTTGGAAACGGCCTTTATCGAATCGTTGCGAAGCCACTTCGGAAGGTGTTCACGAATCCTTTCCGATAACCATCTTGTGGTTCTCCCAACGTAACCAAAGTGACAACACCAGGTGAGTGAATAAACAAAACGGACAAAGAACACGTAGGTACGCCATCTCTGAGGTGTGGCACCAATACCAAGCAGGTGGTGAACGATTAGATGACCCGTGCTGCTGAATAGCCCTTCTCAACTGCATTACATACTCGGCGGGTGATATGTTCACTGACAACTTCACACTCGTATGACAGGGTGATAAAAACTGTTTCGTTTTACCCACTGTCTGGACAATTTTATGATTCACTTTTGGTCGCTGAGGATATCCATCTAGACTTAGTACATCTCGAACGTGGTGGAGTTCATCGGATAAGGTGTTTGGTGTGTATAACTTTTGCGCTCTGTTTGTTAGGCAACAAACCAAATTTCGCTTATACTTTGATGGAGCAAAGCTGAAAAAGTGTGTGTTCTGGCCAGTCCGCGCGTTTCCCTATGAACTGATCTCTGAATTGATCAATCGGTTCTACGAAGCATAGTGACTTCACTCGGACGTGAGTTGGGTACCAACGACCTAGTTAGATCTGGATATAATTCACATCGACAGACTATAAGACTTTCTACTCCGTTACAGATCCCTGTGTTCCAACACGAAGCACTTTGTTTCTTACCAAGAGGAGTTTAACTTTTGGTACATACTACTGATTACCGATGTCTCCATAGTTGTACACATATAATGACAATGCGATATCGGCAGTGTTATAGTACACGATCATAGCTAGTATGCAGGTAAATTCTGCATTTTATCAAATAGAACTGCACAGGCTCATAGTGTAAATGCGAATGCTGATTCATTTCTGTAACACTACTTTAACACACAGGCTACATATAGTCTGAGTCCCCTGACTTTTTCTGCTATCTCGAAATGGTCGTAAATCTTGTGCGTTGTTTTGATCTGACGAGTTCTTTTGACTAGGACGTCGGTCCTTAGAGGTTTAGCCATGTTAGACTGGCCAAAGGGTAACAGCCGGACAAAAGGCAGACACGCTGGCTGGTGCTAGTTTGTTGCGTTTTGATTCAGCTTGGTTTTTGTTCTTGTCTAGTCTGGTTTTGCGTGCGTGACTTGTTTTCTCTGTAGCAGTAGTATTAGTCTTATATATTTTGACTTTATAAATATGTGGCTGTCGAACATGCGCGTAGTTATTGCAACGTAGTCTCTGATGGCGGTCAGTGTTTTCGCGTTTGTGTTTATGTTATCCGTTTCCTTTCGATACCAGTTTATATTCACAGGCCTTGAGTGAAGACCATAATCAATCTGCTGCCTGGCTGTGCGTGTCCTAGTACCACTTAAATCCCACATATTCTATCCAAGTATATAATCAACAAAATGCCATACTGCATTGGAAACCGCGAAGGACAAACAGGGTTGTCTTATTTGCTGTTTGCGGCTGGATGGATGGGCGAGAGTGTGCTATTGCCAAACGTCTTTCTTTCTCCTTCTTTAATGACCCCACCAGCAGGAATCTTGGAGTAGACAGTGTTCATTCAAGTCTCGGTAGCACAACGACCGGGCTGAGACAGCGCCAAGGAATTAATGCGCTGTCTGCTGAGATATAAACTGTGCAGACGCTGCCGGATCGATCAGAACGCCGCGCCGCACTGATCGCCATGGAACTCGGCCGCTGTGGAATCAACGTAGCAGGCATAACAACAATGGTGGAGAATGTGGGCATGATAAGCGAGTTCAGGGTAATCGGGTCTCGAGAACAGGGTATTCAGATGACGTGACACAGAGCTGATAAGGACAGTTATGCTACAATGTCAAATGGCCATAGGCAGTCAGGTGAGGAGCGGAGGGAATGCTAGTAAGTACTATTATATTTGACTAAGAACAAAGTTGTTAGATAGGTGCATGGTAGAAAGTAAGATAAAAATGCTCAGATTAATGGGAAGTTTCTTGGGAATTGGCCAAAATTACCAAGGGAGATGTAAATTGATAACCATTTGTTTTCGGACACAACACCAAGTATTTTCGACGAATCGTAAACCTTGCTTCGTTCTAGAGCAATAGATAGTATGAAATGTAACGTCACCACACGCTCGTTAGCCCGTCTCGTGTAAGTGTTTCGTGATTGCACTTCGGGCGACGCCACTTACAGTGGTACTTAGCAATTTGGAAACGTGGTCCTTGGTGAATGTCCCCGGTTACCTCAATGTGCGGCCAGCGTACCTGCATCCACAAGTACAGATGAAACCATATATCACATTTGATTGGGTGATCAAGGCGACCAGGTCCTTCCTCTTTGAGATCGGTAGTTGCGTAGTTTACTCAATAGACACCACTTTCCTGACGTTGTGGGCCCATCTTGTTTCGGCTGTAGGTCTTCATCTGGCTAACGTTGAAATGTTATCTCCTTTAGATGGTGAACGAAGGTAGACACTTCTCAATGGACTAGTCAGCTGGTACGTTAGGGCCAAGTGGGTTATACCCATTATATCCAGCTTTTTCTCGTTCACATTAAGCAACGACTGTCGTCTTTTGGAACTTACCCGCCAACCTTTTTCAGGAACCTCTGCCTGTCTGTCGGCTTACTGTACGGCTAGTGTTTTTTCAGTTTTCTCACAGTCAAACCCAAAATTTTGTCTTCCCTCCGTGTCTTTCCTAGAGTGTTCTAGCATCTAGTCCCGTACTGGAATACTCCTTGTAGTATATTTCCGTAGTTTCCTCACCGATTTCGTTTTTACCACTGAAGCTTCTCTGTCTGTTTACTTCCAGAGAGATAGGAATTTCATTTTCGAGCTAGCCTACCTATCGGCTAATCAGCATTGGCCAACTAAACAGAATGCCTCACTCACACACCCAGCTGGTCTAACTCGTTTGGGTTTCCACTGGACAAGTGTTGTGTGTGAGTGGAGCCACAAGTGGTGCAGCGCTAGTCACTTATGATGGTGGTTAAGCACAGGTGTCTCTTGGCTTCAGTCACTGTGACAGATTAATGTCAACCGGACGCCGCCAACTGGTACTAATTCAAACAGAGATACATCATGTATTGCGGCTCCCTATGAAACCTGACCAGTAGAAAACTAATTGATATTCACCATTGTCCGTCTGTATAACCGTGTAAGGTAGGCAAGTGCACAGATTCGAGAGAAGGCATACCGAATAACCTGATCCATTGTTTTTTCTTCAGGTGTATATGATCGGTTTGAGCGGACTGAGCGACGAAATTTTCTCAATCCATTTTTCTTTCACTAAGCGACTTTTTGGACAGTGTGCTTGTCCTCTTGTCCTCAAAGTTTTAAGCCCGTTAGATAAATGGGTGGACCATTTCATGAGGGGCAACACAGCTAGTTCAACAAGTTACTCACGAAACAAGCAAATGGAGCGTACGACTTTTCGATTCATTACCTCCGTGATTGTAACTTTACTGGACTGGAAAGGTGTGGGGTAATTGGGCACATCGTGAAAAGAGGAGTCCCTGTTTTTGCCGCGGTGGAACGCGAGCAGATTTAACAAATAAGGTGTCCAGTGGAATTTTCAAATATGAGGTTGTAATCTAGAGTAAGTGGCAACGAGATAAACCTACTCTATGCCGCTTGCTGTAGCGCATCAATATTCATTTACCAGCGAGTTTGAGTGTAGTACGTTCGGGTTTGTACAAAAACGTTGATTGTCCTGAATTATTTTTCAAAATAGAATCATCATCCACTGGAATGACGATAGCTGATAGACTGTTTGCAGTTAGTGGCGTACACTTATTTTCTAACTGCATTAAACTGGCTAGCTAATTTTATGTTGAATAATTCTATGTAGGAAAATACAGCGTACTTCCGATCAAGATCAAAAGATACCAACCATCTAACCGAAATTTAGTTTTCAGTTCTGGACCAAACAGTAAATGAACAGTTTGAGGCGCCGCCTGTTGCGTGTGAGTATGCTCAAAATATGGGAAGTCTTGTCTTTCAATCTAAACATTCAGACGCACTGACTTGAAGGACACTTCCAATATGATTTGAAATCCCTTCTGCTGGGGGACAGAATAAAACAACACAGGTTCAGAAAGCTTTGAAGTTCACGAAGTAACAACTGACCAAATGATATTTTGCAGAATACAAAACTTATTCCTAATGTTTTCCTTAATTAGGTTGTCAGCCCGAAACAACCACTGATTACAAATTTGTCCTGCTATCCTGGTTTTCTTAGATTGAAATGATAGTTATCTTGCTCTTGTTCATCCAGTCACGTGGTCTGTTTGTATCACAGTCCGTCCTTTAAAAAATTGCCTTGAAACCAGAAACACTTCACGCCGAAACGTCTAGTATTTTGATAAACAGATTGAGAATAACATAACGTTACGAGCAAGTTGTAGTACTCTACGTTTCAACCACCTCAGGTGGTCTTCCTCAGGAGTGTTGTAATCGAAATCACGTTGCAATGTGATCTGTCTACCAATAACGTGCTAAACACGACGCCCAAACTGTTTAACTTCATTTGTACTAAATTTATTGCGGATATCTTACGTCTAGTGTTTTTTTAATCGTCTTAGTTACTTTGGTCCGGACTGCTTCTGTCCATCAGCGTGATCCTTGGCCGTCGCGTGTTAGTTCCGCAGTCGTCGGCACAAATTGTGATCCAAGGTCATTCAGTATATTTCCATCAGGAGGGTCTATATTATTTCACAAACTCAGCAGTTTGTCGCCTAGTTGATTTTACAGTTCCATTTTGCGCAACCGTTAAGTCTCGATCAAATTCAGAGCCGAGGTTGCTTTAAACGGATTGCTCATTTTACATTAACATTTTACAGTATGCACATTTGTCGTTTGTGGCTGTTGGGTGTGCCTGTTGGATCGAGGACTGCATACCGCGGCATACCGCGTATTGATTAAACTTTTTATTCACCCTTGCTAGAAACGACCTGTCACTCAAACTCTAGAACAGTCGACTTTCCCCAACATCGTAACCCATATTCAATGAGGCTTTAGCTATTTTACGAGTACAACGATATCGCACTGACACTGTCGTCCAAAGCTGATGTTGACATCCGATAGAACGACAAGCCTCATTAATCATGAAATCAGCGCTATGTCAAGCTGGGAACTCATCACTTTCCTACAGACAGACATGGATACATCCGTAAATAGGAAGAACAAAAATTTTAATGTGTACACAAATAATCACACATTTACTTGTCTGCATATTATGTAGGTCAATTAGTTTCCTTGGTCACTGCTGTCTACTCTGACAATGATGAGTGCAATATTCAAACCTATGGGAAGATAAATATGTGAAACAAATCTGGTGATGAAGCCTATGAGAGGAGGCTAGCGACCGAAGCTGGCTATGATAGAAAGCGATAATGAAAACCATTTTACTTAGCACTCAACATACTCACGAGACAAATCCCATCTATCTGGTGAGATGCGAACTATGTTGTTTTTACTGTTTGAATAACCTGATTAAACACCGATTTGGCCTACACCCTAGGATTGGGCTTAATTGATGTGAACGATCAGCCTGTATTGTTCACATATCGATTTATCCTTAACCATTTTTATTATTGTAGACATTATAAACATGTGTACAGATGGTGTTTAAACAAACACGACACGAAAAACTTATTTTCTGCGCTAATATGTCCACAATTTATCAGCCTTTGAAATTTCAGATCCAACGAAGGTTACTATTCGTCTCAGTAGAGTTCCGGGATTACTTCCTTATCATTGCTTATTTTAAAGCTGTTTTACTAACTGAACAAGAGGTTTAGGTTTATGAAAAGGCCAATACGTTACCTCGAATGGTACGGCATAAAAACATACTCGTCTTTTGTCAGTCAGTAGAAAGTAACATCCAGATTTCCAGATTAAGAAAGATGAAGGAGTGCGTTCAGAGAAAAACAGATGATGTTGTTGCGTAAGTACAGAGACCTGATTTGAACAACAGTTCAATTCTGGTCGGAACGAGGACATACAGTGAACAAACTAACAACGTGACGATCACTTACAGCTCGGGTGTTGGTGCTCAGCTTTACCGTGATGACGAGGTCTAACTTTTGATTACGACATATACATATAAAACTGAAAGTCTTATAACAAGAACAAAACTGGAAACGGACCAAATGAAAATACTATTTCCCGGTAGATTTTTCGAAAAAATGAGGCGTGTTTTTTTTCAAGGTGGCAGGTGATCTATGGTTGTATGTTTTGAATAAAAATTGGATTACACATCCGACGCTGAACGAATATCGAAGAATGTTTTTCAGATGTCGTACGTTCCAAGTGGAAAACTATGGACTTACACTTCGGTTTAGATTCAACTAGTGCATGGGTAATGACGAAGGAGCAACATACAGACAGGGTTCTTCAGTGTGCAAACAGTTCCCGTTTGACCTGAAAGCACTCAAAGAACATAGCACATAGACTGCCGTTACGTTTATTTCTGTTTTTCTCATAACAATCAGTTATCTCAGATTGCAGATATAAATAACGACTTGAGGAATTTAGTTTAGAAACGCTTGGTTCTTAATCCATCTCCCCGTGAGGTATAAACCTGATTGCCGATTATCTAAACGCTGAAGTTTAGAATCACTGCAAGAAGACCATATGAAAACAACATCAACCACTGTTGTCATCTTGCAAACTGTTCCAAAAGAGAATCAGTGATAAGCTTTATGTCAGTCTCTTACGAAGTTATCACGGCAAAGTCATTTGTCTTCTTGCTTGGCATGTGTGCAAAAGTAACTAGGAATCCTTTCAGGAATTTGTCTCACTTATACGAGGCAAACTAATGATCACGAGTAGTTGTCTGCTAGACTGAAAATGTGCGGTGTGAAACTTTAAGCTTGTGATTTTACGTCTTCTGCACAGAACATTTGTGAATATGCAACATGAAGAGCATTATCAGACAAAAGACTAATTAATTTTTGGACAGTTCATGCGACTGAAAATTTGAGTCAGTTGTGTAAGAAAGATGGCTATTCTCGAGTTTCCATTTGGTTCACAAAAGCATTCACGGCAAACAAGTAATCTTAAGACATTGAGTTTGAAATCAACAGACTGAAAATAGTACATGCTATGTTACTAAGAGATATACGGACACAACTTTTGTGTCTGGCGAACAGTGTCGGTTTTTAAAATCTTAGAATGATGTCATACGACAAAATTTAGCGGAAAATTTTGAAATGCACATATGGTAATGCGCATTCATTTCAAACGCTAACAACAGTTGTCAACGCGCTACCAGCTCAAAGGACTGACACAGTTAGTTGAATGAGAAACGTTCGTATCGCCTGGGAACAGGAGTGAACTTCGCAATTACCTTATGAACCAAGATTTTCAATTCTTTCTGCCATTGGCAAGAGGCGTAAAATATAGATTGTATTACACTGGATATCAGTCACGCCTGGTCACAGATTCCACATTCAGATGGGACGTTCGGCTGACCCAAGGTGAACAAAGGCGCGTTAAAAACGTTCTAACCGAAAAGCTGCTAAATTTCAAAGGCTAGAATTAAGTTGGGGTCGTGTTCAGTTCGGATTTTTTCTGCATATCTTTACGTAAATTCCTTTTCTGGCGGCTAACCACTAAAGCCGTGAAACATCTTAAAATCCATTAGTTAATTGGTAGGAAGACTACTGATTAGTGGCTTTGCGATGTCAAGCCATTATATGTCTTGGGATGGACGACTTAAAATTACTCAGTGCTGTACATGAACATCTACACTAATTAGTTCCATAACGACCATGGGACAAACATGATAGAACCTAATTAAAATGCCCTTTCTGCACGAAAACTGAAGTATATTTATAACCACAGAAGGTGAGTTTGGTGTAAGAAGGTGATTTTGATTCACTGGTACATGAATAAACGGGAGGTTTTGCGGCACTATAGACACGATTTAGTGTTATACTGGCCATCTTGTTACAGGTGCTCAACTGATGACTGTGTGTGCAGGCGACGTGTACTTTTCATGCGAAAACATGTCCTTTTGCAGTGACCTTTACGATGTGCTTCTTACGGAAATTATCAATAAAGTTTTGGTAGGTGGAAATTCGCGACGTTAATTGATCGGCAGGTTGATTCTCCACAGAGCACACTAACAAAGATTTATAACACAGCGTACGCATTGGTGAATCTTATGTGCTACGGAAACTAACCCCACAAACCAAGCACTCGGTATTTCAAAAACTGCGTTGGTAATTTATAGCGCTTTGTCCCATGAAAATGTGCACTGTTCTCGTTTGGCACTGGTTGAATTTCAACACTTGCGAAGCAAATGGCACTCGTACTTGTTCTTACGGCTGCTCAGATGTTCGGTGTTAAAAGGCCTTTGATGCACACTCGTCATCTACTCAGTTGTCACTTTCCCTTCGCCCATCCCGTGAACTAAGGTGAGTAGACCGGACCCGCCATGTTGGCCAACAAAGACTGACATTTTGGCTACCGACTGAAATTCCAAAGTTGTGCAGATGAATGACAGTTTAATACGGATTACGTGCAAGAAAAGCTTAGGGCGATTGGATTACTGACAGTACTTACTGCATACGACGGTCAGAAACGCCTGGTAGGTATGCTATCTTTAAGCGTCGATTGTATGCGACATACGGATGTCCATAGTAAGACTGAAAAATATGAAACAACTCAAGTTAACGTCAACAACCTAACCAATCTAGAAACTCTGGACTGATTACAACGGCAGAAACCTTTATTTTATACGGTTCGGAGTGAAATACCAACTACGAACAGATTAATACTGACAAACTTCACTTTTTGATCATCATAGGACTTCGTTCTGAGCATAAATCTCCGGTAGATTAATGAGCAACATCAACTGAACAAAAGTACATATACAACGTGAGCCGTGATATCATAGATAGTAAACAAATTTAACCGGAAGCATTTGTTAGATAGGACAGGCGACCGGTTGAAAGTGAGACGCTACATCTCTGGCCTGATAAGTGAACCAGCCTAAAGAATGGTAGACTGTTAAACGGCTTGGCAAATTATACAGAGGGCAAGTAGGACGTGAGATAAGAATTAGTTGACCACCAAGACTTACGGAGTAGACCGTAAACGAATTTAATTAGAATAGTGGAGATGACAACTAACGGAACATGCTAGTAATTTACGGAAAGACGTGTTTTATGGAAGAAGCGATATGAAAATTGGTTGTAAGTGGCGAATAACAGGTTCGGTGTCATTTGTACTGCATGGATGACTTTATGACCTTAACAAGACTATCGCCCTAGTTTGGCAGAACTCTCACCTCAACTTTGCTGGCTGATATGTGGCTTGTGGTGCACAAGGGATATACCCGCTCTACCAATCACAGTTATGTGAGCCCTAGGAGGAAAACGCCAAACTTCAAGAACGACAACGTCCATTGTGTGCTTTCCGAGTTCCTACTGGATTTCGGACGTACGTAGACGTTGTGTTACATCTTGATGTTGGTTGAACATAGGTACGATTCATGAGTTGAGCGTGTGGCTATCTCACAAGTAACTGAACCAGTGTTTGTGACTCACGATTGCTTTCTTACACTAGTGTAAGTTTCTGTAGCTCAGTGTGATCTGTATGGGAAACAAAATCTATTCAACTTTACCTGTGAACACGTCGATCACGGATGAGCAGTGTGAAGTACTCACCATCGTACTGGATCACTAAGGATCGGCAGAACCTACTGAAGGTTCATCAGATAGTGTTGGCGAGTTCAGGAGAAAATACACCACGTCAATCGTAGCTAAAATAACTGGTGATCTCATCTTGGAAAAGTTTCGAATGATGGATATTTGATGCTTTAAAGGATGGTTTTATCTCTTGCTGTAGCTCATTATAAGTTGTCAAACAGGTAGAAAACCGTGATGCTGTTTGGTTAATTTTACTACTAGACACAGTATTTATTCGCATTAAAACTAGTGACGGTGTATGTATTAATATGGATTCTAGATTTTTTTAAATGTAGAATATAAAGATTAATATCGCGTTGGGGAGTGTTTAATAAGTTTCGGTTTTGGTACAGGAATCTTCGCAGAATTTATGGAAAAAATATATTCGACACAGATTGAGTTCATTTAGCCTCTTTCCCAGATGAGCATTTTTGTCTTACTTCAAGTGCTATTATGTGTAAGAAGCCCGATTAAATGAGAACAAACAATTCAACTCATTGGATGAGTATTCAGCTTCGACGCTCCGCAGTGAAACAGAACAGCTTCAATTAATCTTTGGGTAGAACTTGTGATAGACGTACTATTACTATTATTCATACAGGATATCACCACCGAAAGCTGTGCTTCTTTGTAAAGAGGTTTCAAGTCACAATTCAGCGGAGTCACGCAAGTGACACAGTAAGGCAAACACAATTCTTCAGGTGAAAAAACTATATAATCAAATTTGTCGTCAAAAAAGGCGACCGAAAAGCAAACTTTGTCTGTTGAGGTGATAGGAGGATGCTCAGTTTTATTCAAAATGAGAGGTAGTTTTATCGCGTTGTTAAAATATTATGTGACTCGAATAAGCTTGTCTCAGTGGGCTGCAAGTTGTAGAGAACCTTCGAGTAAAAACATCACGCCACTTCTCTGAAAAAAGACTTTCAGCAACATTTCTTTCGTCAAATTCGGCACACGAAAGGCAGATAGATTCCAAGGCCTTCGGGAACAATGTGCACGCAAACTAGATAACTCGAAATCTGTGGCGAGTAATAGGAGAAAAGGAACCGATGAATAGTTGCGGTAGCAAAAGCGCACTTCGGGTGGATTGAGAGCTAGTTACCGAGTTGGTCTAATCATGTCAAGGGTAATCGACTGCATGTAGGTGAATTTGTTCCAGGTAGAAAACTGAAGAGTTAGGAAATTTCAGTAGATGTAGACTAAAAAAACACAAATGAATGCACCTGTTGTATTTTCACAGCATTTTCGGCCAGCCGATTTTGAAGAGAAACATGTCATTATTGCATAGCCTTGTCACTGTTGAGACTAGGGCTTCGGTCGCGGTTCTTTGAAATTGTTCTGTTGTTCACTGCGCCACCCGCCTCGCACTGGGCCTCACCGAACTGTCGCAGGAAAACGCTTAGCCACATTCTCCTGTAATGTTGTTCAAATTATCTGATCGACTCCATAAGGGACTAAAAGCCGTTCTGATAACTCCAGGCCTAATACCACCGTGAACACTGAAACCACCGAACTCATTAAAATTGTTTATCCGTATTTTGATTACTGATGAGCAGTAGGGGTCTTTGGACGACATAGGTCGAAAGTTAATCAGGACTGACCGCAGATTTCTTCTTGCAGTAGCACATTGTGTTCGCCGGTGTCTAGTATGCGCCGCAAGGTTTTTAACAACAAGACCAAGAGCACTTCACTTATGCATGACTGCTTCGCTGGAGAGTTTCTGGAAAATATTGGCCAGTTACTATGCAGAAAGCACGAGCGAAATTATGTAGGATGTACTTTGCAGAGACATTTCGATCGATTTATTTGGTTACGACACGTGGATCACGGTCAGTTAGCATACATCAGTTTAAATAAGACCAAAGCAAGAAGGGATCATCAGCTGCAATGTGAATAGCAAACAGAAACAGTCACTTTCGAATGGGTCATCATAAGTAAAAAACAAACGAACAAAATTCTTATTTTAAGCTGATCGACTGAGAAACTAACGATGCCGACAATATCGATTGTACAGTAAGGCACGCGAAAACCAACGGAGTAAAAAATAGCCTAAGAGTAAGCTCGAGATAACGGAAAGAAATAAATTTATGTAAATGGCGCAAACAAAACATTCAAATAATGAAAACCATTTAACGGATGATGTAAACTCATGTCTACAAATGTTTAACACAATGGTGCTGATAGGTGGACACAACTTGATGGTTTGAAACGGTGTATTGCAACAGCCTCAGTGAAAGACAAAATATGTTTACTGACTGGACGATATAACACACAAAAGGTCTTCTTCAACTGAATTCCTTCACCCGTTGCTTCCGAATGTAGTTTGATGGAAGACTGTGTAGCGTCGGTCTTGTTGTTTGCTAGCCATTTAAGTGTGCTTCGAGACACGTATCCCAAGCGTTCTCACATTTCAGTCGATATACTTGACTCCACAAGTATGAGTGAACTGATAAATCAGTTTGAATGTGGCCAGTGAGTTGCTTGGGACTTTCCTCGTTGTGCAAGGCAGCCGTATCACCTGGTTGATCAGTCTTAATTCTGCCGCACTGTATGCAGCTCTGAGTTACTACTCCTCACAGCAATCCCTGAAGCAGAGAGTTTCGGACCAGATCTTATACATTTGTTGACCCAAGATTAAGTTCGGTGTACTGAATCCGATCAGTGAATCAGTGCTTTTGATTTTACAGAGAAAACAGGTTGTTAAGCTAAACTTTTGCATAAACGAATTGGCAACTCTCTAAACAAAAAACAGACTCCCTTCGAAGCCAAGCAAGGTTCTACCGACGTTAACATGCGTTGGAATACTCTCGATGGAGTGACCACTGATAAATCCTTCTGAAAGCGGTCTCCTCTCGGAGCAAACGCTTTTAGGGTGGCTAACCCAGCCCGTGCCTTGTTGGTATGCAACAATTAAAAAACAAGTACACTTGACCGTCTCAAAATAAATAAGATGAACAGTTGAATGGTAAATTATTGTAAATGGTAGCAGCTGAACACAGTTGCCCCGCATTTTTTGCTGCCAGCGCTAAACTAACGCGCCGGTTTTAAAGGGCGTCCTACCAATTGGCTCTGCATACCTCAAAAGACCTCCAGCTCCAACCATCATTTGTAACGTAAAAGAATTAACCATTCCCATTTTTTACCTAACATCATGCCATGCTGAAAACAGTGACTAGTGGCTTTCAACGTTTGACGTGCAGCTGTCCCATTGCAGATTGGGCCGAACAGTGTAGGATGCTTCTCGCTCGTGCTAAGTTTTTATCGTGCATAAACAACACTGCATTCTGTACTCTGTAGTTTTTGAAAATACTGAAGAATTTTTGATTTCTCTCTGTTCTGAAGTCAGGTGTAAGCACCAATTTAGACGGAGCGAATACACTTGCTGTTGTGCATGAAGGAATTCACCTTGGGGGCAGTATATGATGGACCTTAGTGAACGTCAGTTAAATTCACACCGTCGGTATTTATTGGTAAATTGATGAAATGTCAGCAGCTTCATTACTTCACTTTTTGCAAGTACATTTATCCGTCAAATGATCTCCAGTGCTGCTCGACGTAACGTGAAATTTCAGAGACGTACACTGGTATAATTTGAAAGATAAATCTCTCATGGAAGAAAATCGTCTTGTTTTGAACGAAGATTGTGTTTTAAACCAAAAACTTCTGGGTAACTTGTTATTCTTGTCATATGGTTTGCGGTGTATATCATTCACTATTCCGCAACTGAAAAATCACAGTGAGTGGCTTTAACTTAGATGGAAACCCATTTTGTGGAATGCTTCACTTCTGGTCGTGGAGCCTTATTAGTGCAAAAGTGATCAAATTCATACAAATTACTGTGAATTTCCGACAGTTTACAAGTTTGTGAAGTTGGAGTATTTGCGAGCCTGATAATCAACCACTGTAATTTAGCAACTACACTAAGCAACAGCCTGCACGCTTGTGTTATCACACTTCGATGTACGGCATGACTTTGCACTTCAGACAGAACTAACCTAATTACAATGTTAAAACTCTTTTGCCACTAGTTAGCAATATAATAATGCAATCAGCAACATACCTATCTGTACAAACACTGATTAAGATATGATTAACGAATGTGCTTCTGACTTGATGGGACCGATTTGGTGCTCTGTTTGGGATTCAGACAGCCCTTATCAAAATAACGCATGACAAATGTCAGTTTGAGCAGAAAACAGAAAGCCTGACTTGGGAAGATGCAATGATTAGGTTGTTGGATACCTCAGGGGGTTTGACTGTCAAACATGCTTACTTAGGGGCAGAAATTTCCGCAAGCTTAACAAGCGAAGAACGTGAAACCTCTTCCAGCCAGACTATAACGGTCATCAGAGCATCGCCACAATTTTCCAACAGTTCGAAAAGAAATGTCCACAAACACAGTAGCTCAAAAATTCGATTATTTAAGTATCCACTACGTAAAGTCACGATAACCATCGGTAGTTGAGATTAAATGGGACGGTTTAAAGAAAAGTAATTTTTTATAACTGAGCACAATGATTAACAAGACAGACAATTTGTAACGGTCCAATGTTTATGACAATAGAAAAAATTAAACCTATTGGCCGGTAACGATTTAGGCATAGCTTTCAGTTAGTTACTGTACAAATAGTATCTAACCTGCGGCATGTCTTCAAGAGAATCAGCCGTCATTACATACTTGTAAAAGCCACCTTCCTAATAATAGCAATTTATTTGCCCGTTTAAAATCTGGATTGACTAGCCCGAAAACTAGCGGTGTAACAGACCGCCAGGAGTTTAATTTACCACGATTATGAGTTGTGGAGGGTAAAAACAGTCAAAATCGAGAATTGACAGATTTCCGGTATGATTTATTTGAACACTGTTGAGGACAGAACTAATCTATCATTGAAGCTAGAACACGGGAAACGTTATTTTTGTGCAGCATATCAATTCAAATAGCAAAAAGCGGGAATATTCGTGAGAAGGCGTAGTGCTTTGTGGAACATTAACGTTTTATGAGCAGTTACTTAACCCCGCATTTTGTGATTTATGAAAGGATTTTTTCGCTCATTTTCAACTGTACATTACTCCGGGATAGTGGTACAAAAGTAATAGTTTGAAATCCATGACAAACAAAAGAAACCAAACTTACTTCCAATAACCTTTCAGTTTGCTTAAATGAGTTGAACACGCCGTGTTAAGGCGCGTTGTCAAAAGCGTTTATGTGAAGCTGCAGTGTTACGTCAAAATGCCAAAAGATTTTCAAGGACCACGTTAGGTGCATGAACTATGTAAAAGGAATCTGGCTAATAGCAGAGGTTTTATTCTGTCATTAGGTCAAAGCAGATTAAGAATTTCTCAAAGAAATTCATTGTACGCTTACTCGCGATTTCCAACAAAAACAAGTGTAGAAAATATACTGAGCGTAGTACTGATGTTTGGCTTTAATTAGTTTCGTTCGGTTACAGTGGTTTAAAATCAAGATTGGTGAAGAGTTTAATCATACCTATACGGTCTGTTTCCCACCTATTTCCTGTGGAGTATGCATATTGTGATTGTCAGGTTCTACAGAGGACTTAAAACGTTGAGACAGCTGTCTTGTCTCTGGTTTCATTTGGCGATGGCTCAATCAGGAGTTTATTCAATGAATTCTTATACTTAAACTCTGGACTAAAAAGTCCTGCTACTTAGGATTCTTCGATTAAGGTCGATATTCTTATCTCACCCGTTATTTTGTTTTCCAACGTATTGTGACAATCTGTACAACAACTAAATTCTTTGGCCAGTCCTCTCTTATTACCGCAGTAGACCAAACACGAATTGCGAGCATGGCTATCAACCTCAATGTTTTGCGTACAGATAAACGAGTGTCAAAATGTTATTTTCTAACATGTTACACAACAGCACTCACCACAACGTAACCGCTTATCTCAGACAATTTTCGTACGCTGTTGGCTTTAAACTGACAAAAGAAAGCTGATGCATTCTATTTTTAAACGCACCAGCGTCTTCTGCGTCTACCTCAATCGCACCGTAAACATTGTGGAAAGAAACACCGCAAAATTCATCGAAAAATATTCTGTGCCGGAACTCTTGAAAATTTACTGAAATTACTCACGTTAACCCAGAACTTTTGTTAATTGTCATGATTACATAACACCTGAATGGACACACTTAAAATCTACAAAAGTTGCGTATATAAAACACAGGTGAACTGTCATTTATCGAATAGTCTATTTACTTCAGAGTGGTCAGAAGGTGTTTTGCTTTTCAGAAAATTATCGACGTAAACACACAATGAAGAACTTGGTATTGAGTTAATTCTGGCAAAATTGAATGAGGGCTGGATGGAAATGCGTCTTTAATTCATTATTCTTGTGAGGAAGACGCAAAAATAACCAAGAAGCCGAAGTATGCGTTACAAAATCTGTGATCAAGTCTTTTGATTTGGTGTTTTTACTAGAAGGTTAACAGTTTCGGGACATAAATGCTACAGATGACTTAGAACATCCAAATGTGGTGACATAATACAATGCAATTGCTACAGTGAAAATGATTGAAAGGATACCTTGTAAATGTTTTCAGAGAAAGAAATCATGAAGTACAGACACGACAAAATGGATTTTATGCATAAACCTTTGTTAGTTTTGTGTAAATTTTTCAAATGTGTTTTGTGAACTATGAATATTTGTTAACAATTTTAAAAATGTGTATAATTTGGAAGTAATTTATGGGACATGGTTTAGGTATGGAAGTAAAGAGTAGAGAATTGCAAAACAGAAGCGCATCAAAAATTGTTTGTTTTAGTAGAAGTATCTTTGCATACTAAGTGTTTACAACAGCACAATAGCACAATACTAGCGGAACATTAAAGTGACAGATTTTAATCTAGAAGTGTTCGACAAGTTCCGAATTGCTCACAATTAAAAGTTTTTTCACGGGCTGTCGAAACATAATTTCCTTATCTTATTTGCGGAGTGGCAATTATGAGTCATTTACTACACAACTCGAACACAATGAACTTACGTGGATTAAGACTTAGAGGGAACAATGTTCAAGAATTACACTTTTTGTTGAAAACTTGGATAGAACATTATATCAACCGTTAACGAATAATCAGAGTGGCTTGTATTTGGCTTTTCTCCCTGGGTTAGTAAATGTTCACCTGTCCTTATTCAATTTTTGTGCACACAAACTGCTCTGTTTTGTCATTCGCTGTTGCTCCGCTTTGTGTCTGAATGAAGATACCGAAGTCCCAAAACACTTGCCTCTTGTTGGACAATGATGTCAAAATACCCTGGGTCAGACGTCTATCCGGTTTAACGACCTAGCTGACAAGTTTTTGCTAGAGGAATTCAATTGAATTTCGTCCGAATTCAACAAAAACTTGACCGTAACCGACCTTGCTATTTGATCTTTCACACTACTGAACCTTCCATTTAAGTGACATCGGAAGAATGGTAACTTTGGATTGGATTCAATATTGCGTACAATAAACTAGAATCCCGTCTAACCCTTCCAGTAAAAAACCGCAATGAGGTGATATATTAATTTGTGACAGACTTTTTAGTATGGCACTTCAGAAGCTTTCTAACAGTGAGTTCACGCTTCACCGTTCTTTTTGGAATGTCGCTGTACACGCGGATCAGCTTCAGATGGTTAGCAGGTTTAGGCAGCTTGAATAGACCTGCACACACCCACCTATACAGCCTAGTTTGTTCTGTACACCAAGTTGAGTACAGTCTGCAGTACACCACGTTCGCCAGAATAATTCATTTCCCATCTTCTTCTCTTCGGTGTATGTGCAATATTGGAAAACTGAATCAACAATTGGATAATTTTCAAACACAAAAGCAGTTAAGGGGGAGTCTGCACATCTACTTCTGCCTCTAAATGCACAACGTAGTCTTTAGTCAGGTAACTAATGGGGCCTCAGACGAACAGATTACCAAACTGGCAGATTGTGTTCACACAAAACGACACAGCTAGATTGGTTTTAATTAATCAGCCTGTGGTACACTGAAATTTGCTTGTTTGTTGTGCATCTTATCTGACTGAGTCCCTGTATGTTATTTGAGAAAGGGTTGTTCAAAATGTTCCCATTTCGTCTTTTGTTGAAGTGCAAAGCGATGTTTTACACAGGAAATGTAATTTCCGTTTTGCTTGTTCAATATCAGCCATCTTCAAAATGTGATTTAAACCTCTGATATTAGCGCTGCTTATTCGTTCGCCTACTGGAAGCGAGTACGAAATTACTAAGAATGCCACCTCCAGTCGTGTTTTGCAAACGTAGTACTTGAACAGTCTCATTTATTCCGATGATCATCTGAGACATTTTATTCACAGTTCAATATCTAAATGAGATCAATATTGTTTCCAGCCTTGTTGACTCTTTCAATTACGTTAGTCCAAGATACCTTAATTAGCCCCTTAAAAAAATATTCCTACGTAGCAAAAATGAACTGTATATCCTTTGACATAACACAGAATATAGTCACGAAATCAGGCTCCGATTTTGCCAAGGGCATTCTAGAGAGCAAACAAGTGTAAAATATGGTCAAATATGAACATTATGGAACAGGAATTCCCGATCATCAAAAACCGTGACACGTCCTGAAGGTTTTTGAATAATTTCCTAAACATTACCCCAGTAGAATCTTCATTCCAGCGAAAACATCATTTTTTCAGCATTTGCATATTATATCTATAAACTAGTTTGTGTATCAATATGCTATCGCTGTGTGCTCGAATTGGTCCCTATGATATTGCGGCGCAGGTTAGTATGAGCAAGATGTTGGGTGTAGGCATTATTTAACAAGTTTATGATCAGGTTTCTTCTATGCGCCTGAGAAAACAGCCGGGGATATCCGTTTTAATTGATTTAAGTACAAAAGGAAACCTGAACAATTTTTCTTTATTGCAGGGGACATGTGTTCAAGTTTTGTTAACGATAAGGATATATACCTCGGCCTAAATTCTTGCACGCTTTCAGTGAGTTCATCAAATAGGCATTTTTAAAAATCTGTTCTAGATTTCCATGGTGCTTTTCAGCTGGACAGTTGCGGACTCTCCAGACATACGGCTTATCATCCTGTGTGTGACTGCCACAGGAGTACAGTAGGCACTTTCCATGTAAACCGCCTACTCTTCTCATAACAGTGTCTCATTTGGAAGCAAACGCAGCAAAAACTTCTGATTGCACCGAGTTTTATGAAAAAAGATGATGTTCCATCTAGAAAATGCAAAAACCGTGTATGCTCTGAGTGAGCGAGACTTTGCGCCCGCCTAATTAAGCCATAATATCTTCGGTAAAGTTGTCAACTAACACATAAGCGGTGTAAAGACATGTGGTCGAGCAGGTTTTATATATCATTGAAGAGGTAGTTGTTTAAGTACATGCGGGAGTAAAGTATGAAGGGATCAACGTTGGAAAAATGAACCCGTATTTAGCCATATGACGACGATTTATTTGTGGTTACAAATTCCTCTGTTGATGCTGAATAATTCCCCCAAATAAATCCTTTTTCTTTCTGGAAATGCCGGTATTCAAAATCGCTCCATTCAATCAACTTGTCTTTAACGCAGTCTTAGCGTTCGAAAACGACATAGATAAATTCTAGTGGTGGTTGAATCATAGAGTACTATAACTTGCTCGTAACATCGTGATTTTCAATTTATTCATCTACCGTCAACCGTTTTTCAAATCGCGTCTGCTTGGCCGATCTCCAAATCACACTGTGGATTTCATGTGACTTTAAATTGGATGTGCAACTGATCCCAAGTTTACAATTTTTAAAATCTCTGCGTGGCTTTTCTATCAGGCTGGTACAGCGATTTCCGCGTCCAGGCATTCTGGTTCTGTCATTGGTTCAAATCCAACGGAAGCTCAGGTTTTTGCGGCTGTCTTTTGCAAAATTCTTGAATTTTCCGGGTTATTTTTTACGGGTTTCATTCTTCGTGCGTTTTGCCTGTTACCGGCCTAAGATGGGGACTGAACAAGAAATTTACTCCGAACGGTAGCATGCGTAGCTTGAAGGTCATTCAGAATTCTATTCAAAACCTTGGTTGAAAACCTGTACTACACACATACTGAATGATAAAACAAAATAAGTTGCGATAAATGAAAAATACAGACGTTCTATTAGTAGACTTTACAATCTGTCTACAATGCAATTCAGAAAGTTTTCATGGTGTGAGGAAATTCAAAGTTCACAGAGCTTGCTGTTAAAAACTAGCTGTTTTGAACTGTCTTTTTGATAAACTCATCTATGGTCATCTAAAAGATTAAGACCAAGTGAACAGCAGTTGGTTTGACATGCAAGCATACAAAATATGAGGCGAATTCTATGGAGTTTGTGTTCCTTTTGTGCATTGGCTGTCTTGAAAGAAAAAAATGTATTTTGTTCGTGCGAGGTAACAGTCTTAGTTAACAAGGTTGAATTAAACTGCAAAATGGAAAGTGCAGTGGGAAATTCCTTAGGTTTTCATTCACTAAATAAATTTAGTTTGTACTGAAAGAATTATTTTTGACTGATTTTCCACCTGTCTGGTTAGGTTTGTGATATATACTGTCTGTATCCTAAAAACATGTTTTCCCACTCAGTTGTGTTTTTTAGCTGAGTGAGTGTGATAACTGAAATCTACCAGATTCTACGGGTATAACTGTAATTAATTCCTAGAAGGACAGTTATAATATTTGGTTCTGTTGATGTTTCGACTCCAGAGTTGAATCGCATCTGTTCACCGGAAAATTGCCTCACATCAACGATTTAGTCTAGTACCATTTTGGTGTTGAGTGTTTCATTTGGATAGTTGCAAATGAAAAGATTAAGTTGGAGCTTATTTGGCTCATGAAAATAGTAAATTAGACTTAATAGTCCGTTGACATTGAGAAAACGAATCATCAGGGGACAGAAATCTTACTTTAAATTTTGACAAGTATATGGGACGGAGTAATGAGATAAGTGATTGGTCGCGGATAAATCAATAGTTTAAGCGCTTAAATGAAAAGAAAAGCGGTTTCTTTTTGAGTTCGATCACCTTTTTGACATGCTGTGGATAAACATCATCAACTGAAATTATTTCAGTCTGTCGTACATAATTTGATAACCACAATAAATTCACTTTTGTTTTCTACTCAGCTGTTTTGTTCTTTGTTTTATTTTTTAACTTTATGTAAATTTATGTGATTAAACTATTGTTTTTCGACGGAACGCTTGTGCGTTCGGATCGTGATTGGAGTGCAGATGTTCGCAGTTTTGAGCCGCATCTAGTGGATACTGCGCTAATCAACACACAATAGAATGAATTGTATCGTGCGGCATTCCATTTTTAAAGATACTGTACCCAGAGAGCCTAAAAATAGGCCGACTTCAAACCCGTTAACTGGAGTCATTGTTCAGTAGAATGTATAAAAATCTCGACATAATTTTTCACTGTATGTTTACAAAAGTTCCGTCTTATTTGTGCGCCGAAATCCAACTAGCACGTACTTTATAGATTAAACTGATGTAGAGTTTAATGATGATGAGTACTAAATAGCTACCGTCAACTCTAACATTTCAAGAGATAGACATTGCTACTGTTCGCTCTGAGCTACTCTTAAATATATCTTTCTGTGTATCATTTCAGATGGTACATCAAAACTTATAGGAAAAGAAGCAGTGTTTGTTTACCCCACATTTCTTTCATTTTCGTAACAAAACAAAGGGAGATGGGGTATAGAGATGCTACAAGGAAAAATTCCCAAAACGAGAAGACTATGAGTAGTTTTAAAGCGCTGAAGCTCAGCCGGTTTGCTTTAAGCAACGAAACAAATACTGCGTGAAAGCTACCTAAAATTTACGTTAACCATGTGATTCTTCGGTAAAAAGCAGTTGACTTTAATGACGCTGTAAATCTTTTCACGTTAAGTGAGTTAACTTTTCATGTAGGAGTAAACAACCTCTTCAGTTTTCCTTTTTATTTACATGTTGGATATTTTAACTATTCAATGTTGTGTTTAAGCTCATAGAAGTAATTGCCCTTCCAGTTGCATTTCTTACGACTCAGTTGTTTTTGTTAAACATAGTGGCACTTTTTCGAACAAGCAGTGTCTTCTAACTGGAAAAACAATATTTGGATCCCTGTAGATGACTTTGTTGTGTAGGAGATTTATCTTTCCTTGATGGATAAGGCGTTGGAAAGGTGGCTGCAACAAAGCAACCAAGGATAGCCAGGCAGATACTGATCAGGAGCTCGGGGTTTGAGTACATTGTACTCAAATTTGGCAATGCCCCTCATTCGGTTCTAAAATTTTGTGATACAAATCTCTCGAACTCGCTGTTGATATGTTGTCATCATGCATCAATTTTAGTTGTTTATTTCTAGTTTTCATTAGATATGCTTTCGGACCGTCTACGATTTAGTTTTGATTAAATGACTCGCTCAAACTTGGATATTCAATTAACCTAGATCGAGTAAACCTAGCTATCTTATTCACATTCACAGTGAATAGCATATCTACCACATGGTTACATGGGCTACCGAAAAAAAGTTCCGTGTGTGTCAACTTTACGCAATACCGATTTTTATCATAAGGATTGGAGTAACTCAAAGGACATGCATTAAACCGAGTGACCACCCACAACGATTTACAATGTAATTACGTGAACTACGTCATGCGGGTTCTCGAAGCACCACCTGAGTAAAACCGGTGAGTTGGAGTTAAAATAAGGATGCAGTTATAATTTTCTTTCAAAATGGACATCGTATTTTAGCAAAGAAAGGTGTCCAATATTACAGCGGATCTGGGATACACAGTTTGACAGTACAAAGTTCTGCACTCAAGAAACAAATCCTTTCGTGTCTGACAGGTAAACCCACTCGTATTAACCTGCCTTATTTGACATGCTTGCGACTTAATTTGACCACCGAATATCCTGGACAAAACTTTCTCTAAGCAGGTGAATACAAAATTCACATGGTGATCATTCCATTTAAAGTGACCAAGAACAAAGTGACGGTACACGTTAAATGTTTTAAAGTTAGTTTGATACATTGTTTTTATCCTAATCCATACATGTTTCAAAACTCTTACTGAAAATGTTCAAATGGAAACACATCTTAATACTGGTTGAAACAGTTGCTAAAATCAATGAGGAAAAACAAATCTCTTCCACATCAGAGTCTGTGAGCTGTGGTTTTTTAATGTAAGACGTTTGCCTTCACCCATATTTCCTTTGAATCCGCGACTAATTTAAGCTGCTTTTAGGACCATGCCGCACTTCTGTGGGAAAATGATGTCTACTTGAAGTTTCAGTCAGGATCGTTATATGTGCATTTTACACACCTGATGACTTATCTTGCTTGATTATGTTTCTGAAAGCATTTTTAATCAGATACTATTGCGTGGAACGAAATACAATTAAAGGTTCGTTTCGAAAGGCAAACTGTACGTTCATTTTCCGAAGCGCGTTTCACTCAAATCGTTCACGACCGTCCCCTTAATAAAGTAGGTGGCGGCTTAGGTAATGAAGTTTCAAGAGAATTTTCCAGAAACAAATCTAAAAGTCAAGACCCTGAGGTTAGGCGAGATGATAGCCATCATGTTTCGAAGGCTGTAATTACGCGGTTACGGGTCCAGACTGTTTTAGATGCCGGGATACGTGTTGATAGCAAAATAGCCGTCCCAGAAAATACTACTTTCAATATTCCGACTGTGCTGAATATAGATCAGCGAGAGTTTGCAGTTTACGTTAAGTCACAGGAAATAAGGAATACCTTCATAACTGTGCCTAATAACTCAAACATTTTTCGGGTTTTCTGTTAGATGGATGAACCCTGAAAATGACTGAATGTTTGACGAATCACATGATATGTCGTGGGCTGTAGTGTATGCCGGATTTAGCTTTTTTGTCGCATTCCGAAGCAAGTAAGCTCTTCTGATTTGACAATTGTAGAGAGGACAAACGTGGCTGCGATATCTGGATTACACCACGCAACACAGTCAGTCCAAAAGGATGTTCGAATTAGGATGCGGTACTGGCTCAAGAATGGTTATTTGCCGACATGCGTGAATGAACACTTGACGTAGCCGTATAAATGCGTTCTTTGGGTACAACAGCCCGATTTTAATACTATGAAGCCTGTTATAAACCTAGAACAAAAGAGAGAAAGAACAAAAAATCAATGTTAACTCGACGACAGTTTTAAGGTCACATGACTGCAACTAACTCGTGACTATGAACTTTGAGCAGCGAAACCAAACGCTGTGGTATTTTTGAAAATACGGACAAACAGAAGTATAATTCACGCAGTTAATACGTATGCGTGACTGAGTGTACAAGGCTAATTTCGAGTGAGAAAAATTTGATACGCCATTCTATATCCAAACTTGGGTGTATTCCCAAAAAGCAGGAAGGGATGGAAAATTAAAATTCAGTTAACAGCTGGACTGCGTCTTTCTGTATCACACCGTTGTATTTATATAACCAGTAGGTCTTAGTGAATATTGATGCAACTGTCTACTGTTGAGTTACCATTCATCCGAAATTTAGCGATTTCTGTTAGTACAACCTAAACACAATTTCCAAACGTCAGGTCAGCGACTGGACGGTTGCTCTTTATTTTCGCGGACACCGGATTACCTGGGCAATAATCACGAGGGAATGCGCTTTTGCGTTTCCATGGCACCGTGACAGCTGTTATCAGTGGTGAGTTGCGTTTACTTTGCATCGCTTCATTTGCTGGAAGCAACGTGAAAAACGATTGATTCAAGGATTAGTTGCTCCAACTCCCTTTCCACAAACCAGATAGTTACAGCACCTACAAGTTTGATTTCGTTAACTGTGATTGCACAGTATAGTTAAAGGCAGGATTTCTGTTCTGCGGGTCCTAATGCTGAGTCCTGAACTTGTAGACGTGAATCAAACTGTTTTTGTTCTCACCAAATTAGGCTTGGTAGGGGAAAAAATGTATTACACCCCTCTTTCATAAACTTTTTGTGGATTTCAAACACATCTCGAATGTCCCTTGTCAGCCTAAGGACAGCCTTGTCTCCAGGTTTCTCCAGTGTGATAACAATTCTTCTCATGTAATTACAATCAACATTTGATCAAGTTCGGGTACACGCTTTTATGGATGGGCTAGGTAGCAGTCCAAAAGAAATAAAATATACAGTTCTATTCTTTTTCTTATATTTCGAACTTGGTGCAACCGGTGACCTGTCCTATGTGTGATGGAGTGGCTGCTGCAAAACGCCAGTTTAATGTCGTTTCAATGGCAGTTTTTTGTTTGGTTATCTGCATGGTTCCCTCGAAGTGTTTCAACATTAATACATTCGGCAACGGCATCAAGTAGTGGGTTTCTAATATCGCAGGGAATCAAACTGTCGTCAATTGCTTACTGGCGGCCTCACAGTAATTCGCCAAATGCACGTACTTAACGATAAAAATTGTTCCATCTGTGTATTTCAATCACAGTATGAAAGGTCTGTTCTTGAAACGCAGTTTTATCGAAGAATTACAAAACCACTTTCGCAGATGTTTCTGACAGCAGCATTCCTACTGGTACATAGTGTTTTTTGACATACCGTTTCTGTGAATTGGAGGCACGTTTGTATGGACAGTGTCGTTAGATCTACAATGTCAGTTATCAATCGTTTATTTTGTTTCACTTTATCTCGTATTGCATTTCGTTTAACACCAGTTCGTTTGGAATTTAACTGATGAATGGCTGGCGTACATCTAACTTCAAGCCCCCTACCCATTTAGGGTAGTCGGAGGCACTGCGTACATACGGACAGCCACTTATGAGAGTCCGTTAAATTGGCTTGCAGAAGATTCTAAGAGGCGTGTAGGCTGAAACTTCTGAGGCTGACGCTGTTGTGTTATCTCCGTGAGTTTTGGACAACCTCTGAAATTTCGCCGTGTGTTTCTCGAAAAGTATAAATCACTTCAAGGTGTAATTGATTCCGTTTGGCTTTTTACGATCAACGGTTTTGTTCGGTTTAGCCGCTGGGCGGTTTGTCGGTTCTCGCTACTCCTACAATTTCATAATGACAGTACGATCAGTGCGACCCAACTTTATCTGTTTAGCAAGACAGTGACATTTCTCTTATCAGATGGTAGGACAGTGATATTTCAGTCGCTCACTAACAAATTCAAAGCAGGGTTTTCCCTAATACTGGGGACATTGTTCGGTATTTGTGACCAGAGCATATCATTCGTTGCTACCACACTCTTTAGGCGATTGTCACCGTCCAGGAGATGTCATTACACTTCAACTCCAAATGTTTCTAAGTTGGAAGGCGTTTAAACTTACTGATTATATGGTTATATACATATAAATGTAAGATAATCAGAAATATTAAGCACGCAGGGAGTGAATTTGCTGCCGGGCTGTTAACTGCGTTTTGGTTTTCGTTTATGTAAGTCGTTTGCATGGCTCATGTTGTCTCGTTTTACATGACCACAGTTAAAATCCTTACTTGAGAAGAAAGCTACCCCTCCGTATCTCAGTGTTGTCTTTGGAAGTGAAGATATGGTCGGTTCTTGTATTACATATAATATAATCACATACAAATAAACTGTGCACAAAAGTAAACATGTTTTCCAGTCACTACTTATAACTGATTCGAACTGTCAGAAATGAGAGGAGTCAGCTCGTGGCGACCGTTTATCTGTTACAGAAGAAAGTTGAACAAAAATATCTCATAATAATAAACCCCATTTTAGCTCCAAACGAATAACACACTAAAAGTATTTTTATATGAATAAAATGCAACACACTGAATTTTAATTAACTACTTTCATTTAAGCAGCGCGCAGTCGAAAATTAGTCAAATATGGGTCGAAAGGGCAACTAATGGTAGCACCGGTGACATAAAGCAGGCAATTACGTCACTCTTAATTAATTAATGCGCAGAGTAGCAAGCGCAAGAAAATAGTCTATTTATATCAATGGACCAAATGGTAAACGTGTTCAAACGTCTACCAACGATATCGTAAAGCGTTTTGTGTTCTCAAGACCTGCTCTGTAACTGTGAAGTGCTCATCTCTGTCACAATGAATTTTAGAGGTTTATTTTCGAGAACTTCCTTATACTTAGAGGCACAATATTTTTGAACCGATCGTTTGGTTCATATTCACAATGTTGTTGTTGTTTTGAGATATCTGCACCAAATTTAGTACGAATGAAGTTGAACAGTTTTGACGTCGTGTTTAAGATGTTATTGATAAACAACTTGGGAATAACACAACGTTACGAGCAAGTTGTAATACTCTACGTTTTAACCACCTCGGGTGGCCTTCCTCGGGAGTGTTGTAATCAAAATCGTTATTGTTTGGTTGTTACCGTAGATTCCGTAATAAACCAAGTGACTGCAAAGCTTCAACTTCTGACACCTTTGCACACCTAATAAATCGATATTAATTAGCAAACAACCTTTCAACAAAATTCAATCAATATTTTGAAGGTCGATCAACTTTCGCAACCAACTAACTTAAATCAGACCACCGGTTACTAATGAAAGATGCCGGTTTGGTCCACATTTACTAAACACCAACCCCCGGATTACATCTCCTCGTTTATCTTCAACCTAACAGTGAGGTTTAGATATAACCGCAGACCTACGAGATGGTTGATATGTTTACGTGATTCAGTATCACACCTGCTGTCAGTTCTTTGATCACATGTGATGCAATTCCGTTATCTTTCGAGGTCAGTTATACTCTTTTCACCGTCTTGTGTACAGGTAGAATAAAGGTTCGTGTAAAGGCAGTTCGGGAAATGCATGAAAAAAGATTTATTTTTAATAGATTTATGTATATCGTCATTATCAAACGTAATGGATTTCAACCTCCTATTGGGGAAGGTCATTTCTAGTCATGTCATCAGACGTCTGGTTATAATGTTGGAACTTGAACGAATGGACATCTTATAGTTCGGTGCTTGGAACATCCCTCACTTTACGCCATTCAATATCTTAGCCGTAAACTTAGTAACACAGATTAAAACGTTTTTAGACAACTTGACGTTGGGATGCCATAAGAAAGAGGAACACTGAAATAAACGTTATCATAATTAGCGACTACGCATACTCTTTTGTCAGACTCAAGCAGCGCCGAAATCAAAACCGTGGCTATCTTTTAAAAACAACATACCACGAAATTGAAAATAGTATTAGCATATGTAACTTGTTCGTGAGCATTAGTCTTCTCCTCATTGTTGAAAGTACGCACACATTCTGCGTATTAGGAGTATGTTGTAATATGTGTTTTTCTTGTCTAACTGCAAGATTGACAGTAATTTTGGGATAGTTAAATACAAGTCCTGTCTCATTCAGCCACTGGATACCAAAAAGAACGTCTTAAACATGGTTAAGCGGAGATTGACATTTTTGAATGAGTTAGAGCGTGCAACTTGAAGATCACTCGGAAGATGTTAACCTCCACTGTGTGCCAATATTAATCAATAAACGTACCAGAAAGACGTCACTTTTTTGACAACCTGGAATAACTATAAACCAGACTTGATTTCACAATATGTTCATCCACCGTGTTAAGTGAATCCGAATTTAAATTGTAAAGAATAAACGAGTCAGTTGTCCCCATCCGAGAACGTGATCCACTTCGACATTCATTTTAAAATATTCAAAGATTCACTTATAAAACTTGAATCTGGTCGTGGGTACGTTTCTCCCAGTCAAACGAAGTTTTTCAGCAGCGGATTTTCGAAAGTGTGACTGTTTCGCTCGTTTGTTTCACTAGGTCGTTCGGCGTCAGCAACAAACATGAAACTAGTTGAGAATGACTTAAAAATATAGTGTAGCGTTTCTGCTAAACTGAGATTTACAGAAACCTTTTGTTCATTTTTCAAAAGGTAGAGATAAAAGGTGAAGGCTATCCACCTATTATCTTTGTGTCACGCGAATCTTACCCACGAGAGAAGGTCAGGGCAATCCTTAATTTAAACATCCCAGTGCTTTGAGAAACGCACACACTCTTATCTGTAGTTATTGATACTGCACTCTTCTCGCAGGTCTAGGCTGTTCCCCGTGAAGTCTGTGGTCTAATTCTACCCCGATTTCTTGGTAGATAATAGCTGTTAACCGAGGCCACACGGAACGGATGCAAACACAGCACGCTTTGTAGCCGTAGGAGAAGGGAACACATGGCTCAGTATTCTGCCTGAGCTTTGTAAACTTGACTGGCTTAGTACAGTACAGTGAATAGCTCGCAGGAACCAAGCTCAAAACTACGGTATATACTTTAGTTTGGCTATTGTTTCAGATACACTAGATGAACGACGAAGCCTCTAAAAATGTGCATCAAGTACCATCAACCTGTGCGGCTCAGCAATTTTCAGTTTGATTGATAAGTTGAAACACTGAATCCCTTTGTGCCATTTGAATAGAACAGTTGGAGGACGCAAATCACGATGTGATTCCATCTCACACACTTTTGCGAATGATAAACGTGTGGCTGGCATATAAGCAGAAGCAAGACATCGGACTGGATCGTGATTGATACGAACTGCTAGACGCACGGTAGGTAAAGGGAGAAATTCAGTTATTTTTGTGCGTCTAGAACCGGCTGCCAACAGTTATTTGAAAGTGCTCTAGAATGCTTGAGAAATTGTGAGCTGTGAGCGTTCATCATGACCGTAAACGAAGATTCGATATTGGCACTGGGACCTGTGGCCGATAAGTGCCTTGCAATGGGTCAAGCGGCTTTTCGTCCCCGCTTGGCGATGTTCAGCGAGTGAGTTAATACAACTTTCAGCCCCTCTAGGTTTTTTTCAAGCATTCTTTCTGTTCCACCAATAAGTATGTTTCTGTAACAGCATGGAAACCAGTAGATACAATGGATTGTAGAAAAAACAGTACTCCGCGTTTTGGCCGGGATGTAGGTAACCTAATCTTCAATGAGACCAGAACAATTTTGCTGCGTTATACGCATGCTTCTGCGCGACTGTGATCATCTTTTCAAACGTGTTCAATAAACTGCCACCTTTAAAGAAGAGTTTAATATAGACATATTGTTAGATGCTTCCACAGCTGGATTTTATACAGGAGTAGGCTGATTCCATTTCAGGACGAAAACTCCGGGAAACTGTTAGCGAGAGAAGCTTTGCACAACCCTGTTTGTTTGGATTCACTCTGTATATACTAGTCACCTTTTATTCCCAACAGAATCAAAACTCACAAATTTCTTGTATTTTCCCATTCATGATGCCGTATGGTAATCTGAAAGTTCGATATATCTAGCTGAACGGCGTCTAACCAGAATGTCCTCACTTTCGTACTCGACTGTTCTTCACAGGCCTGGATGGACTAAGTTAGCTGCTTGAACTTTTCTTTATATCTTCCCTTACATTGTCTACTCAAGAGCATGTAGCCGATATGCCGTTTGTACAGTTTCAGTTCGTCCAAAACTGCAAATAGTGCTTAGGCGACTTTGACTCTGAATACGTCAGACATAAAAGAGTCGGGTGGGGACCCCATGGCCACGTCATCTGCCTATTACCCGAAAAACAAAACCTCACATTTATAAATCTACTCGCTCTATACAAAACTAGATGGATCCCAAGACCACGTTCGGGGTAATCTCCAAACAAGATTGAAACGTACTCCACCCGCCTGTCAAAGAAAATTGCCGCATCTCGTTTACACACAAACTCACGATAACATATGTTGCCCTTTACTCATCATCATCCTCATCATAGGCAACAGTACGACAGCGATTCTCGTGATGCCTAACTGTCATTCAACTATAAACAAAAAGGAAGCCCTGACCAGAAAGGGAATGAGACCTGGGTGTTGAAAATACTAAGTCCACATTCAAGCACTCAAGAACAAATTGCGCATATCTTGCAAAATAACCAGCTGGGCTATGAATGAAAGTTAGACGACAGTCAAAGACTCAGGTGTCCTCAGCAGAACAACTAGTTTTGCATAACCATCAGCAAAGATGTCTACTCTTCATCTACCACTCATTTGTTTCCATTTCGTTCGCAAAAATTGCCTAGTTTCTCATCCACTCTTTACTCTGGTCTTAGTTTGACTCCACCAAACTATATGTTCCAATCTCCTTCTATCAATCGGTTTGCTCTCTGACATGTGGATTGTGGTCTTCCTACAAACTGGGTGCTCTATTTCTATTTCAGGGTCAATTAAGACCGTTCATCAACGCTCATACCCATCTAGTGTGACTTCTTCCACTTTACCAATTTACTCCCACAGAGTTGATGTCACGTGTAATAATGTCATCAGAGTGAAAACAAAATGTTGTTACGCGACACAATCTAACTACCACTTTGACCTTTCGTCGTACCAACCTTGGGAGAGTATCTTTCCTCGATCGCAATTTTAGTGCTTTTCTATACAATAAGTGGTTATAATAGGAAATATGTTGAAGGCGTATTAGAGTGAAATTTTTCAGTTCACGTAAAACCCTCACAGAAAGAAAGTAAAAGCTGTCGCAGGCTGTTAAACCGATGAACCGTGAAATCAAATGACCTGGAAACAGGAATCAAAGGCAGCAAACCATGCAGTTTGGTTGCTTGACGAATTTTGTTGCACCAAATCAGGTTCATAGGGCAGTATTAGTATGCTCATAGCGGATCCAGACAGGGATCGTGTAAGGCAATATCAGATCACACACAAACAAAAAACACACCTGTGCACGAAAGCAGTTACGTTGTTCGTTTGCAACGACAGTTTCATACTGACGATTACACCTCTCTGTTGGCAGAGCAGCGGTTTGTATCTGTGAATTGGAATAGCCTCAGCATGTTGAAGTAGTCGTTCGTTAGGTGAACACAAAACATATACTCCGTAGAAATGATAAATGATGGTTCTCTAGTGGATATAAAAACGGACACAAGTAGTCCGTAATCTAGAGTTTTCCTCTCTTAACCTAAATTCAAAAGAAGGAAACTAAGGCGATTCCGTGGGTCAATTCCCCAAAGCGCGCTAAAATGTCTACCTTTAGTTATACCCCAAAATATACGTGGTGTTAATTGTGTAACTTACACGGAATCATCCAGTAAACGTTTCCTTGGAGTAAAAATTGTGGAACGTGAATTATTCAGTTGGTTTTTATGGTGATAATGAAATTTTTTCTGCTTCGGTAAAATTTTTCAATAGATTTCTATCCAATCCCTCACTGTTAAAGTCTTAGAGTTCATCAGGGAGCTTCAACTTCTCTGAAAGAAAAAGGCAATATGGTTTACTTGATTAGTTCTGCGGGCGGTTTTCACTGGTAATCATTATGATTACCTAATTCAGTTGACGTGTGAATCGTTCGACAGGCTGCAAAGGAAGAGAGAGTTGGCGAATGTATGTTATGATTGAGCAGTGGAACCGGCTTTGTACATCAGGTGTGTCAGAATTACCAGAGCAGTAAGGACAGTAGGAACGGCTGGGTGCTCCTAAGCTGTATAAAAACAGACCAAAAACAATTACGTGAGAAGGCGATCGAAAACGATTTTTCTGTAAAAAGTGAAAGTGGATCAAGCAGAAGAGGAGGGATTTTTGTGTTGGAAAGAATTACGCTCAGCAACTAAGGCAATGTTGGACTAACCTTCATCTGTGAAAATCAACTGAAGATCATATGATACACTGACAACCTACGCCGTGTGTGGGTATGGAATTCATACTAGCCTAGTGAATTACTCAGTCCATCGTTTGCTTTAGCTCTGGTCACCCTCATGTTGCCGTGCAATCGGAGTAAAGATCAGGTCATAACCTAAACACTTCAAGCGGTGCAACCCTCCACAATTCTGAAAACTGGCCAGTGATCAAAATCCACCTATCACAAGTTCCAATTTCTCTTATTTTCTTGCTTATTCGGTCTGTATTCTCAACGCTCGAGAAGTTTACTACCTGATTTACTGCTCGGGTACTCAAATACCCAGTTCTATACTTCCAGTCATCTCCTAACAACAGTCAACTTAAATTCATAGCATTAGACTTGAACTTATTTCAACCCTCAACCACGGTTTCATATTCAATTACGTAAACCTCAATTGCGCACTGGTGTTTGTTGTGCTCATCTCGAGGTTTGAATCTCACCCAGGCGGGATCTTTGCTGGTTTGACAAGATATCAAAATCGCACTGTAATAACTCGCAAAGGTTACCAATGAGACGGGGGCAAAATTTCATCATACCGTTCTACTGCATACTCTGGTGCAGTTAATTATCTAACGTTTTGGCTGCATCGTGAGTGCCATTAGTTAATCGTTCAGGTTTATCGCTTCCATTGTTTAAAAACCGAGCTGACATTCTGGTTGATAAGAATGCTGTTCGAACGGTACCCAATATTGACAACTTGTAGAACTTAGGAAACTACCGAATAGTACTACGTGTAACAATCTCATTATAAGCACGCAGGCTACAAAATTCAAATAATGATGTGGCTCACGGCAGTATTTTGGTTGACGGAAAGAGAGAGCAGTGTGATTATAAATTCCACATGGAGCAATCGTTTTAAACAATTGAATTGTGGTGAAGATGGATAATGCGCGCTTGCGTGTGCTTGGAAAAGGCTCATAACATCTGGCACAAACTGAAATCAACATTCTTTTTACGAAGCAAAACAGTACAACTGTAAAGTACAATTTTAATTTTCTTCAAAATACAAAAGTAATTGGTCCAGTGGCTTAGGCACGATGAATCCTTTAATCGGTTTTCAAGATCAAATTTGCATGAAATTATCGATCAAATTTAAATGGTTTGTCGCTGACGCAATCCACAGCAAACTTCAAAAGCTAGCGGAAGCGGCAACAACTGAAATTATTGCCAAGAATTGAAAGAAACCCACCAAAAACGGTGAGGTGAAACCTTGCCAGGATTCAGTGATGGGTTCAACTGTTGTTCTGTTGGAATAGTCATCCATAAATTTCACAGCAGACATTCCAAGTGTTGGTTCTAATCGGCTGTGTAGTTTCACATCATTCGTATTTCTAAATGACTCCATCAAAAATATATCCATTGTGCAATCGTCCAAACTGGTTACTATTTTAGACCCACCCTTACCAATCAGGCAGTTGGTGAAAATCACTGTTACTGAATTTCAACTTCGTATATTCATTTTAACATAGAATCAGTTGCGTTTTCACCGATCGAATTACCATACGTTGTTCACTCAAAATTATGCACGCTAATTGAAACATATTTAAAAATAAACGAAAGACTTCGCAAAAAGATTTATTTACTACGTATTACATCCCAACTAACGAAGGAGTTCAGTTTGACTCTCTAATCATATAGTTTGATTTTTACCGGTTATTTGATCAACCGCTTTCGCAAGTCCCGGCTTTGATGTGTAATAAAGCCAACTTCACCAGTATAGTACCAATGGTCTTATATGTAGTCTCACCAATTAACTTCCCACCGTTGTCAGTAGACGCGTTATCTGACCAATGCTCAACGACTAACGCTGTTCCACAGTTCTACCCTATGCCTACAGGTAATCTTGTTGGCGGAACTCTGAAACTATGTTGACGCCGAATAAGTTTAGAGAACGCAAAGATCTTCATGCAAGATGTATGCTTAAGCATCATTTCTTTCGCTCTTCTTAATTATATAGACGGAATGAAGTACAGAAAATTAGATTTGTGGAAGTCCATGGACAACAGTTCAAAATAATTATTCTTCACTCAATCAAGCCGTCGAATAATGCTGATGGTTGCGGATTGTGAAAGAAGGAATAAGGACATCCGCAGAGTGAGAACAAGAGACAAAAACTAGAAAAAAAATCAAGACGGGATGAAGGTTTAGTACACGCAACTTATCACAAAGATAACGACAGACTCAGCTGTTTGTTTCACGTAATGCATTACAAGCAATTCGAAAGACGCTGTTGTGTTTGTTAGTCGTCTGACAGGAAACAAAATTTTTCATCAGGATCTATTCGGTAGGCAGACCCTTGTAAATGCTTTGCAATTGTGATCTGTTGGCCTACTTTTGACACTCAAATCCATTTGAAAAGGTGCTCCGAGATCCAAGGTTGGAACTCCTTCATTTCGTGGATGACTTGCTGCAAAACGTGAGCATATTCAAAAATACTATTCAATTTGGCGAGTGTGGACATCGGATCCTTTTTAGGAGTTGATAGATTGTGAGTTACTTGGTGCAGCAAAATGAACTTGGCTGACATAAGAGTACAACTTAATCCTCCCTACATTGCTTATTTATTCTCTATTTTCTTTTGTAAAATAAAGATACGAACACAGATTCCCACGGCATATTGACAGGGCCGTTCCGTGATCGACTGACCTGGAATGTTTGTACATAAAACATATTGGATATTCATTCTGGATGAGAGGCTGTTGAATGAAATCAACCTATTCACAAATATATTGATGTGAACAGACTGTACGGACCCTATGGCATGGTTTTTGCCCTGATTTCATTGGCAAATTTGACATCTCTATTTGGTTTGCGACAATCACGGACACCGCTAATCCAATGCCTTCACCAGAAGCATGACCGAATTAGTATATGCAGGCGCAGGGTCAGATTAGACCTATAACAGTGATCATTAGGTCCGATCGTTTTAAATATGGTGATTTTTCGGAAAAGGGTAATTGAAATGTATGTAAAAATGCAACAGTGGCGGTCAATTTTGAGAAATGCTCAAATTATATGATCCGATTTCTGATTGTGATTACTAGTGATCGGAATAGCGCTTAACAGATTCAGAAATTTCTGTGATTTCAACTCAGGGAAAAGTCCTAGTCACCGAATTATCTATTAAAGTAAACAGAACACTTACTCTGTCTCCTGTCTGGATGATCGGGTAAGTTGAGTATTACTCCCAGAGTAAATTGGCCGTTCATTTGTGTGAAATACCTCGGTTGACGCTAATATGAAGTCACTCTTGCAGTGATCAACATGCTTGCCTTGTAAATACATGGCCGGGTATTAAAATGTGGCTGGGGCCTAGATGTTTCCTACAAAAGGCCTCTAGTGATAACGAAACTCAAGTGTAGTATCTCGTTTTGAAATGGTCCACTGAAAACCTATGAAAATGTAAGAGTTGTGGTCACTCACTGATGATACTTAACTCACACCAACAACCTACCGCTGTTTAAAAGTATGTGATGTACAGTTCTGTAGAACCCATCATGATTATATTTTATCCAACCAACTATGTTTTTCAGCAGACAAGATTTTACAACGAGAGCAATTAAGTAGCATCGGGGGCTGTTTTCAGACCAAAGGAATCAATAACGTTATGAGCTTTTTGTTTTTATTAGGCGCAGGTAACAAATGAGAGTATACGTTGTTTTACAGGTTTTCAAAATCAACGAACGGTGCCTCGTTAATCTCATTGTTTGTTGTGCATTTCACAGAATCAAATAACTTTGCAACGACTAACATATTCCTTCTATGGATGCAGCATTTACACAGTGTGTAACCGAACTGATCAACAAAACTTTTTATGACGTTAGAACTTTCTACACTGCATAGCTGATGCTATGACTCTGAGTGGATATAGGAAATGAAACTCAAATTCCAAAACTAAACTTTGTTAATGAAAAGGAAAGTGTTACTAGGCGAGTCTCTGATCTGTTGAACATTCGTTTTTTATAGAGTGGATATGGTCTTGTTTCTGAGTCCTACTAACCACATAAAGATTATGAGCCGTCATAGACACGAAACACATTGGTTAATAGCTCGATTTATAATGTGACTCTCAGATCGGTATGTCACAAGTGTTACCGTTTAATTTTTTCAAGAACACGCAGAGGCGACCGATACCTGTGAAAAACATGTACGTGCAGGTACGACTATTCATCCCGAGTTTTTTCGAAATAAATGGGAATTAGGGACGAAAGGGAATTAGAGGTGAACAACCAACTATCATTTCTAAATGTCTATAATTTGTAGAACCGATGGATCAATTCAGAGATCAGTTCATAGGGAAACGCGCGGACTGACCTGTACACACAATTTTCAGCTTTGCTCCATCAAAGTATAAGCGAAATTTGGTTTGTTGCCTAACAAACAGAGCGCAAAAGTTACACACACCAAACACCTTATCCGATGAACTCCACCACGTTCGAGATGTACTAAGTCTAGATGGATATCCTCAGCGACCAAAAGTGAATCATAAAATTGTCCAGACAGTGGGTAAAACGAAACAGTTTTTATCACCCTGTCATACGAGTGTGAAGTTGTCAGTGAACATATCACCCGCCGAGTATGTAATGCAGTTGAGAAGGGCTATTCAGCAGCACGGGTCATCTAATCGTTCACTACTTGCTTGGCACTGGTGCCACACCTCAGAGATGGCGTACCTAGGTGTTCTTTGTCCGTTTTGTTTATTCACTCACCTGGTGTTGTCACTTTGGTTACGTTGGGAGAACCACAAGATGGTTATCGGAAAGGATTCGTGAACACCTTCCGAAGTGGCTTCGCAACGATTCGATAAAGGCCGTTTCCAACGCAGTCGGTTCTCTCTTAATTGGCACCAGTCATCAAGTTGAGCCGGATGAAGCCTTCCGAGTTATTTACAAGTTTCTTCAAGTCCACTCCAGAGCTGTCAGTTTGCAACCGTTACCGATGGCCGAGGCTATTGTCATCAGACTCAACAACCCCTGTCAGTATGCCCGAAAACAATTGGTGCAAACCCAACATCTCCCTGGCCAACTATTCTACAGCCACCTTAGAAGAAAATAGCTTAATTGAAGATCTTATCTTTGCTGTACCGTATGTCATGTCCTCATCCAACTCATTCGATGATTTAAAAGATTTGATAACGAGTTAAGTACAATTCCAACGGCCATGTTCCAGCACTGATCTACAACCGTCTTTCTTTGAAAGTTAGACGAAGTATTTGTGGTTAACCTTATCTTCAATGATTGATTTACAGATTTTCAGTAAGCAGTCGATTATTAGGGTTATTTTCACTGATTACGGGGGTAGATGAAGGACTGTTGTTTGTTCCCTGCACAGCAAAGTCCGTTGAATTTGCATTTCATTTTGCAGCACAGTAAGAGCAATCAAAGCGTTAGTAGGTTCATTGAAGTAGCCAACATCCAATTATCACAGTGATGTGTGTTGGGGCATGCTTTCTTCAGTTGTGTGAGTTGATTCTTTTAACGTACCATCAACATGTATTATTCTCCTCACTGAATTTTCATTCTCATAACTGCTACTGCTGCACACACACAATCCTTTGACTAATTTTTTTCCTGCGATCATCACCAAAACTGAAAGACGTATTCATTTGCTCCGTTTCTTTTTATGTGGACCTGTGGTTATATTAACTCATAAGTTTTGCGGTAGTACATCATTTCACGTTAGAGCTGTCATGAACAAATTTTTCAGTTATCTCACTCGGAACTGTATTGGTTAGTGTGGCAAGTTTGCCACTCCATGCAATCTCTGTATATGTATTACAACTTGAAAACACTGCTTCGCGCAAATGACCATAATCGTTTTCTTGTGTTTTACTGTTACGGTGTATTTTATTCGTTGATGTGCAGAGGATACCTGAAAACTAATCTTGTTTCAAAGTCGCTTCTTACCCGCGAATCTTCATGTGAAACAAAACTACAAGTTGGTAAATTATACCATCTGTTATCCGAATTTCGGGAATGGGTTGATAAATATTTTAGTGAATAACGCGATACATCACGAGTGAGTCACATGCAGACACAATATAACACTGCGCCGTCTAAAAGATTCATCATTATTTTTTAATTCGGAGTCGAGTAGAAGAAACAACTCGATAACGGAAAGCCTACTTTTCGAATTACATAACTTTTGTGGAAAAGGGTTGTCTCTTTTTACTCAGTGCACTTCTTCCAGTAGTACTGAAAGGGTTGGGAAAAGATAGCGGCAGAAGCCTCTACAGGTGTACCTCAGGGTCATGACCAGAAGCAATTACCTCGGAGCTTCAGTACGTCTTGAATGCAAACACACTTTTGCTTTGTATCTCATGTTAAGCTGCAATGTGTCCGCGACTGCACTATTTTCTATGGTAAGCGTAACTGAATGTATGAAATACTTGTGTGTACCGAAAGGCAAACTACACAGTCAAGAATACATAGCAAGCAGTTTCAGGTCCAGAAATTAGCCATGACTTAAACTTGCCAGTTTACCTAAGCGGATAGGTGGACTGACGAAACAGTAACACATATCTTTTAGAAGGAAAGTAGCTGAGTGGGAACACTCCTGAGATGTATCGCTGTCAAGGGCGGAATGCCAATAAACACAAACTGTTCGATGAAAAAGTTGTATCGTGAGCTTAGTACACACAATCTTCTCCAGCGAACGACAGAAAACTGACGGAAAGCCACTTAGTCTACGCGGGATATCTTCGGCGCCAGACATGTCGGAAACTCATCACGACCGACGAACAGATGTCAGATTGTTAATCTGATAAACTTTCAAGTTGTACGACTGACGCCCATAAAAGAAACGTTGTCATGGCGTGTATCTTGTGTAACGTTGTTTACTTTCTTCAAATTTATTTTGAAAAACTACATCAACTAGGCAATAATATCCTTGTGAATTGTTCCAAATGAGCGGTAAACTACCACAAGCGTTTGAACATTTCTTTCTTTCACATAACAATGTTTTCACCGCCATTTTTGACCGAATCAAGCATATAATTGGTGCTGTGCCTGCCTTGGTCAGACAAGTTGGAGACACTTAGTAATCTCTATCTGACACAAACGAAAGTGATCAGCTCTTATAGATCACGTCTCATCTTGTGACATTCCCACAAAAAACGGGCTACCATGATAAACGCAAAATATGGAGGCAACGATCCATGGCTGTTTTGAATTTGAACACCATGAAGCGTTAGGAACTCCAGTTCGAGCCTTCATGACGTTACAAAACACAAGCCGGCAATCTCAGATCAACTCTGTCAGTTGGTACTGACGACGTATTAAGCATAGCAAAAATAAACTCGCCATCATAACCGATGGTTTGTTGTCCGAGTAGAAGAGATCATTGACTCTCAACTCGAGAGGTTGCCAGTTCGATTCTCACCCGGAATACATTTGCGTAACTAGTCAGAACGAAGACTAAATCAAGCATGGTCTGTCGGCTTGAGGGTAAGTAATATAGGGTTATCTGAACACCATTTTATTCACCTGTAGCCGCAGTCAGTGAAACCTCTCAGTCCGGCCTGCACTGTGTCCAAGCATAATTTCGGCTTGTGAAACAAATTCTAACGCAATAACTTGCGTGCTTCCCACCTCTGTTGCACACTTTTTCTACTTATTCATTCTGTTGAAACGGACTATTTCAGTTAATTGTTGACTGTTTACGAGCACTGAAATAACGATGATTATTTCAACGGTTTCCTGTGAGTTCATTGTAAATCATTGTTTGCCATATATTTTGATGCTCCACTATAGGTTTAGATATTCGATTTAAATATTTTCTAAAATTATCTGCAAAAAATTACCTTCCGAAAAGTGTTTCGCTATACAATGGTCTGAATTAGTAAATTAGTTCAGCGTGTGCATCATTAAAGGTGTAAGCACCGAAATAGATGAACCAATTGAATTCGTTTTGAAGGACCGTTAAATAACTCTCTCAAAATAGGGTCACAATTCTGCCTTCCATTGCTTGTGTGCCCAGATTGCTTCGCGCAGCAATAACACAAACCGGAAACCGTAACTCGGGAAGCAAGTGTCTACGCAAGAATGTTTCCTCCATTATTTTACTCACCAAATAACAAAACAAACATCGGTGACACAGCAGAAATTGGTAAAACCGTGTGGGAGCTAAAGCTTTTAGTCCAGCAACACACTGTACCGTCTCGGTACAGTATGCGACCGGAAAATTAACCTTTGCCAGAAATGTTTTAGTAAAATTTAAAAATGTACAGACTGAAGTGTTCTTCTCCAAAATAGTGAAGCTTCTGCTAGCCAAAATTGTTGGACATCCTACCACAGAACAGGACAGTTGATTTCAAACTGGTTAGCTCACACTCCATAGTTTCAGAAAATATCACCTTTTGAAAGAAGCCATTCCACTCACGAGCGATTCTGTCCAGCTTGTCACTTTGAACGAAATTTAGACTTCCTTGGTAATAAGCTTTTAACAAAACCTTGTTTCCTCTGAATACGTGGAGCAAAGCCTAGGTAAAATGGTGATGTTTTTTTGTTTTCATACTGACTGCAAAATCCTATTTTGTAGAGATGTGTCATAGAATGTAGTGTTCTTTGTCCAGAAGTGACTTATCTTGCAACGTATCCTAATTTTTAGGTCTAACGAACACATTCTGGTCACTTGCTGCAATTACATCGCAGATTTCCAAATTCCCTATGAGCACAGCTTACGTCACATCCTAATGGTCGAGGCTATTACATTCAGACAGTGTCGCCCAATTTCGTGTTTACAAAACAAACGTTTGTGACGTTGACACTGCCGTAATAAAAAAAAACGATTTTGAACACTGAACTTTTGTGAGTGTTCTGTGGTTTGAGATTTCTGTATATTCTAATTCGTCTGCAGTGAACACTAGTGGAGGTACAGCAAAATCTCTTCGAGCGTAAACCGTGCCGTGTCTACCTTTTCTTAACTCTACTTAGACCATCTAATCGTAACAAATTTGTCAAGCGTACATCTGTTCCAACTCTCGCCTTGCAGTTTGCGAGACTGTAGTATATTTTGAGACTATATAAGACTTATCGCCTGGCCGAAAATTTCCTTTAGATGAGAAGAGCCTAGCATACTACGGACCCGAACAGACACGCTGATCTCCATGTCCACCATTACTTGATCAATGGACTTACGCGTGACTAGATCAGTGCGGGCAAATGACTTGTGTGCTCAACTGTACTCACTAGAGTCCGATTCACTCAGCTCCATTAAATGCTAGTCTGATCCGGCAGGTACTCTCTATAGTGCAAACTGTCACCAATGGGGATTTTCGCACAAGTGGAAGGTAAGGCATCTATGAGACGGTGCCTAAAACCAGGAAGGTCAGGAACTGGAGGCAAAATCTAAAATACTGCGTCTCTACCATGGAGGATATATCGATAAAGAAGCCAGCGATGCACTACCGACAGATTTAGCTATAGGTCAGCGTTGCAAAATAATATTTACTGTGGTGTTGTGAAACCCCGCATACTTTGTGTTTGATGCTGAACACTAAACGACTTACCAAGCCAATGGCTTTCTTGCTGCCAAAATAGTATTGCGAAGTATCACAAGTAAAAATAGTGGTTAATTGGTCACCTAATAACTGCATATGTCTTATTGTCCAATTCCCGCATCCGCCGTCCCATTTTTCGTATGCACCATCGGACGTGTCGATGGTTTTGTTAAGCATTTTTGGAGGAACCACTCAAAGTAGTGTGATATGTGCAATAATTCAGTAGTTGTTCGATCGCGGAAATGAGGCTTTTACCAAGATTAAAATAACGACAGGAAAAAACATCTAAATGCGATAAACATTCTATCAGCTGAGCTACGAAGCTAAGATGAGAGCTAAGGAATTTCAAAGTTGAACACGTTCGCTCATCCAAACCTCCGTACAATAGGCAATACACAGAATAATCCGGCGGAATACTTGCCCATGCACGATTTCTCAAACAGTTCCCAATGCAATACAACAGCCTGAGTGCTGAGCAGCGAAACCGTGTTACCCATAAATGTGCTGGATTATACGTTGGCGTAAGGTTCGGTTCACTGTACCTACGTTATAATCGCTGGAACCGAACGTTGCCAGGTGGCAACCATAACAGTTAGTATGAACTGTTACGGTATGCGCTATGCTTATAACAACAACTTGTCGTGGTGGTGCTTACACGTTTGAGTAGCGAACAAGTAAACATGTCTCGCCATAGATTATAATGCACAACTCACGTCAGTGACCGGTCAACGCTTCCTAATGACAAGTCTAGAAAGACCGTTTTCCGAGGAGGTGTATACACCAAGTTATTAGCGGTCCATACACTAGTATGAAGGTCAGTGTACCGACTTCTGATGCCCATTCATGTAAAATTCCTACCAAGCCTCATGCGTTCCAGATGTTTGCCCCTATATATTCTATCTCCTTTTTCCTGACTGCCATCCGGACCTTCACCCAGATGTCTTTGTTTTATCACATCAGTCTGATAGTGTTGTCAATAACCAGTTGCAAGTTGTTGTAATTTGTTTGAGTAGCGTGTGCATCACCTATTTGGAGCTTGGCTGATTCGCCTTGTTTGTCGACCTGTTGACTGCTCGAAAAGGCTCTGTTGGATATAAGTCTTATACTTTGTGATTCAAGTTCTCCTTCAGATTGTTCGCACACAATTGTAAATCACTTCCCGGAAACTGTCCGTCGATCGGAATTGTTGAGATTATCTGATTATTCACCTCGAGAATTTGTTCAACAGCACCTTGGCACTGTGATCCTATCTCGTTCCTATTATTTGGGCTCGTTGATTTATTGCTACGCGTTGGTCAGCGTCTTCTTAGAAGGTCAAATAATCAGCAAACTTATGATTGATGTTAAACATATCTGTCCAACATTCCATATATCATCCATCATTACATTCAAGTTAAGGGTAAATCAACCACGGGCCGCAGTACAATCAGTTTGTTTCGATTTTCTTTTCTAGGTGTACAAAGACAGATTTGGCAATTTCGATATGTCCTTCTTGAGAACAGTCGCTCAAAATCGTTTTTAAGTGAGGAATATTGCGACGTTTTATTCACCAACTTAGTCCGTAAAGTCAAACAATCCTTTCTTTCAAAAATGAAGGTTAACTGTTCGTCATACTCACAATTAACGTCTTGGCAACCGTGCGTTGATCAACTTGTAGCAAAAGCCTGTAATCTTAACTCTGTACTACATATGTGTTCGCATATGCGTAACCGTAATCATGAGTTAGATATATGGCTTACGTTCCGCCACGTAAATTTAAGATGCATGAGCTAGCTGGAAGCAGAATTCTTCGTTCAGTTGTGTTAGGTTTAACTGTGCGCCCAAGCAGATGAATCGAAAATTGTTCTGGGATCGACGTATTGATACTGGGTCGTTATTATTCAAGGATATCGGGTGTACTCAAAATGTACAGGAACTTACTTGCTGTTGGTCCGTGGGTTCGGGGGGTAGCATTAAATGTGAGGAGGAAATAACAGGCAAATTTCTTCCGGGTGAAAGTCTGGAACCGCCACTGACAGGATCACTGCAGTTACCAGCAGATTTTCTTGAAGGACCGCTAAAATGAACATTCGCTTTACAATTACTAATGGGTAGTCGTGAGTTTCGTTGGTTTAGATTGAATACTGCCCACAGGTGATCGCAGCGTTTTTGGTCTGGAGGCTTTTCAACTATCTACCTCCGAAAAGGGGCACTAACCTCAAGCCTTGTTGTTGTCATTCTTCGTCAGTATTACGCATACCTTTTGCTGTGATGTGCAGCTTCAGGCAGGAAGTCCGCTGACCATAGCGCCACTGGGTTCACAACATTCTGGATCAAATCGCCGAGAATGAAGGTTCAGCTGCACTGGATTTTGAGAATCCCTATAGGTTATCAACGTAAGATTTGAACTAGTCGGGTCTCTCTCAGTCCTCGTTAACGTCAGCAAACATCAACTAGCTGAATAATGTGCTGAGGGTTCAGTGAACTACTAATATGGACAGTGAATTAAGAAGATCATGCAATTGCAATAGGTGGTCATGTTGGTTACTAAAAGCTAGTTCGAAGAATCTACTTATAATAGGAAGTCTCTTAGACAAGCCACTTAAGACTAGACAGGATATTTGTTACCAGCCTCAGCCTTAGCTATTGAAATTCCACACACAAGATTTCAGTTTGGCTTCGCTGTTTGATGAGTCTGTTCGTATTTAACAAGTTGGTATTCGTGAATGGCTAATTAACTCCGCAAAGTCAAGAGCAAGATATTGAAGAGATTAAATTGAATTGAAGACTTAATACTACACAAAACGTGGCTGAGTAGCAGTCTGGTTATAAAGGCAGTGCTGTGCTAGAGACTGGAAACCTCGACGAAGCGGTTGACGACGATAAAGGGAATACTCGCTCCGCTAATTGTCTGTTGTGATGTTTCATTTAAATAATTATGGGAACACTTTTGCGGTCACCTGACAGCTCTATCCAGCCGTGGTTTGTATGTTCTAGTAGAACATACGGCAACTTAGTAAATGGTATTCTGTACACAACGGCTAAACCTGACCGCTGATTCGTACTATTTTCTAGGATTGGTGTGCTCTGACCACCATTTCCTTCGTACCACCGAGAAAAGCGTATGAAAACGACGCATATCCTAGGAGTTCCCAATAGATAGTTGGTTACAATTGGTCAACTAGGGTGGTGACCTAACTGCATAGGAGTCAGGTGCTTAGGTGTTTTCCCGTGTCCTGTCTCAGGGCAAAGTTGTATGACTGTCTCAGGTAATTACGCATAGAAACCAAACAGGTCAATAAAAGCGTGAGTTCGGAGACCTCATTCTATGAGTTTGAAGCCCCGAGGTTGTGCTTCTTTAGTGAAATTAAAATATCGGTCCGCAATAGAGATGTCAAAAATTGACTGACACCAAAGTAAATCATTTAACATCAATATGCTCATTGGGACCGACTGTTTCTGCTAGGGTTTTGTGAAAAGGTTCCTCTTCGAACATTTCTTTCAGGAGCGTTTCAACACACAACTAGTCTCTTCATTTTCGAGAACATTCAGAGGACTATTTGTTGATCTAACCAACCAATCACTAGAGGAAGCGGCATGGAACCAAAAGTAAGTTACTGAGGGCCTCAAGAAAATTGACGTTAAATATCTGTTTTGCTGTTGCAGTTAGCAACAGATTGCTTCCTTCCTGAATGGCTTCGATTAAGGTAGAAATCTAAGTCCGCAACAAGATCCGGTCATGTGTTATGGAATCTGTCCACAACGAAATTTTCCCAACTAAGCCAACTTGTCGTGAAAACATGTTTACTTCAACTGCCTTTCCTTCCTCGTCATTCGCTTTATGTTCCTTCGGTCCACGCAGACTAGAAGTAAACAGTCGGTTAACTATTCCCATTTATTTCTGCAAAAGTATTTGTTGAGTGAATAATAGAAAACTAACAAGATTTTCACCGCAGCATACCTCATATTATTGACGTCCGGCGTTTGTTTTCCGAAATACAGGAGGTCACGGGTGATTTGCGACGTTTCTTAATGGGGACGTTGCCAGTGGTTCAGCCTTGAGGAGAAAATGGATGAATTACCGTTTATTTCAGTTTTTCTTAGTTTGTAAATAACAGAGTGAATTAAGGTCACATTGATGTCTCTTGTTTGACTAAAGTATTTTAAGTCGATTGTTTTCGTGTTTACTTTGTCAGAAGTATGACCTCATACTTTTTTGAAAAACAATTCTTGTTGCGAACCGTACAAGACATAGTTCACCCAAATAAGCAAAAATAACGAAAACGGCTACTGCAAATCTATTGACTTGATTTCTCTCATTTTATGCATGATTTGAATAAGTATTGCTTGTCCCAGTTCTTGTATTCGTCTTATTACCAGATGTACCAAATTTCCGTTAAATCAGTTTTATGGAGTTATTACAGCTTTCATATTTTATCCTCGCTTAGTGAGACAGTCATCCCACACGGTGAATCAGGCGTTACTTACGAATAGCTTTCAGAATCACTGTACTCCATCGACGTTCTTGTTGCCTGTTCTGTCATTCAGACTTTTTGGACTACTTTATCAGATATCAGCAAGTGTAATTACCCTATAAACTCTAACCTGAATGTAGCAGGACAAAGTTGTGAAGCCTTTTGTTTTCCGCACATCGGCATGATTGAGTCCACAGTATGCCCATCAATGTCGATCGATGCGCAAGTGAAAAATGTATTAAAACAAACGTATGAATACAAATTTTAGCCAATTACCTTATGGATCTGAGGCTATCCCAGCAAGTAATCAGTGGATGCAGCAACGGCTTCGACAGATAGGACAAAGTAAGCAAGGAGAAATCGACTGAATAATTCACTTAACAGTCCGATTATTTACCACAGACCGTTTGCATTCACCCCAAGCTGGTCAGTTCGTCTTCGCCGAAGTTGAACTGGAAATGTAACTTAACGTGCAAGCCAATCAGTGAGCAGAACAACACATCAAATCAAAAACTTCTAATTCGTGGTCTAAAAACATTCTTAATGGTAAGTGCACAATTTCAGGTGGATAGCTGAACCCACAACAACGCAACTGGGACGCAAATATAAAACACCAAGACATTTGGCTAACGGCTTGGACTGAGATTTTCGTTGCAACTCAATCACAGAGGCATAACTGTCACATACCGTTTCATGGCACATAATATAATGAATACTGATTCATTGCTCAACTTCATTTGAGGCATTCGTGGTAATAAGTATGAAATAATCGTTCACGCATCCAGATTCTTAAATGCCCAAGGATTTAACTGAAGAGGTTGCGGTATTAGTATGCTCATATAACTGAAAGCGAATGGAGGTTGTGGACAAAAAGTGAACAGGGGTGCGCAGGAATTTCACGAATTGGTGCAAGTTGTTGGTTTGAAATGCAGTGAGCATTAGTTTTCATTTACGTGTGAAGTGCAAGTTGGGAAACAAGGTAAACACAGCATTCTGTTTTTTTTTCAGAAAGCATTGTTTACAGAATGAGGTCAGTGCTACTTAATCACCTGATCACAGATGGTTGCCATTGTCCATCAGTCTTCTAAAATTAGTGGTCGGGATGGTATCCTTTTTTCCAGCAATTCTTTGGAGTGTAACGTTCAGAAGCCACAGATAAATGACGTTCAAGTGTTGCGTTGTAGTTGTGAAAGTGAAACTGTACGCAGATATATCTGTGTGGGTTTTATGATAATACGACAACTCAACAACATGCGAATGGAAATTGAAGGCGGTGTGACATTAGACTGCCAACCTTTTTTCAACTGAACTGTGCATTTACTGACTAAATGGAGGACGACAAAGGTTCTCCTGACAGGTGATCAAACAATTTAGATTTGATGTCTTGACAACTTGAAAAGTTTCTACCAGAAAAGCGTTCAATCAAATAAACAGTCGACATTTGGTGAACGTCCGGCAAAACATTATTTAAAGGAAACTCGATTCGAGTGTCATAAAGAAGCCGTTGGACCAGCCGTTAGTAGGTCATGGTAAGAATTCACATGAGCAGGAAAGTGAATAGATCAATCATTATGATGACTTAAGTTAAATAAAACTAAAATTCACCAGATGTATTTCGCTAAATTCAGTAATGGCTATGTGATTCTATGCAAAATCTAAGAAGCGACCGACACTCGAACTAAAGATTTCAACTGGAAATTTCTGTAACTCTTTGGGCAATCACCCCGTCAGCCTAAAATTAGCCATATGAATTGCATGATGTTTTTCGTTAGTAACTACGCGGACTTTTTAGAACATAAGACCACGAATGTACCAGCAGTAGAACGTGAAGTTTGCTGCCAGCTACCATAGTGAATGCAGTAGCTTGATAACAAACGGCGGGAAGATAAGAAAAATATTGTGCGTTTTTTTTGTTAATTTTACTCCAACATAAAGTAGGATGAGCATGAACAAAAAGGCGAACAATCGTAGGAAGCTGGCTTCAAAATAATTGACTTCCGACAAAAGTAAACCGTGAATCGTTTTACAGGCAGAGGAGGAATCACCCGCAAAAATAGTTGCTTGTCCACAGTGTTTTTTTGATTGAAAAGTCCTCCAAACTTTTGGATTGTCCTTCAGTCGAACAATTATTTAATATTTTTATGAGTAGCTACTGCTGACAACTGATTGCTAATCAAGTGTTCTTACTTTGTGGTCTCCCAGGCAGTTGTTGTTGCGCATCTGAATGACGACTTCCGGTCCGTGAAATTCACTTTGAAGTAAATTACCTCTGGGAAACAAGCAGATTTAATGTAAACAAAACTAACTGTGCTATTCTTAGAATGACCTAACCGCTTGTAACCACCAGGATGCGATCGATTGAGAAACTTTTTTAAAAGATGTCACCGGGGGAAACCGAGTTGAATGCTCATCAATTTAATTTAGAGTTTGATGTTTTTCAGCTTATTCTTCGTCAGCGATTTCTTGTGGTTCCAGATAATGTTCGTGGTACGATCCTTCCGAAAACCGTTTTAATTAACAATTCAACTTCTGTCAGTACAGTATTTTTGGATCTTGTTGTTGTCTGAATTCACTGTAAGTTGTGTGATGTACAGGTTGCCCCAACAAACACTCTTTTGTCCAAACAGGCGTGTCTCTTGGTTTGAAGCCGGATTCTTTAAAACTCACCTCAAGGTGTAGGAGAATGAATCGTGAAATGGTTGGATGAGAAAAGTTATATCCGGTTCAAGTAACCATACTGATTACGGTTAGTGAAATTGAGAATGTGGTTGTATCACTAGGCAAACTTCTGTCACTTTACCTCCTTTTTTAATTAAAACATAGCCACACCTGGCCAAAATAATTCGCATTATTTCAGCATGGGTTAATGTGTTAGCTTCTTCTAACTCTAATGGTATACAAATCCTCAGATTCCAGTCTTTCTGGGACTAGTTTGCAACATACTACTTGGTGGACTAACAGACTAGCAAGTTAGAACCGAGAAGATCTGAGTGGTGCGAAGTTGCTTCAGTTGATTTGATACTTGTTTACAAAAGTCTTTACTCGTGTCAGATATTTTTGGTGGCGATTTCTAAAGGGTAGATCCTTTATTGTGACAAATAACCATGATTCCAACAACGCCGTTGTTTGCTGTACAACTTCCTTTCAAACAAACCCGATGCGGTAATTAATCTTTCAGACTCACTGACACTGATAAATTTCACTTGTACTAGTCAACGCTGAAGGAAAACCGGCTGCCAACAAATTAGTTGAGTTCATCGGTATATTACCATGCCCACTAAGTGAGTTGCTTTCAAGGTATATTCCATTGGCTATATTCCCTTTACATCTGCCTGTCCACCTCTCTTTTTCTTCCATTCCTTTCAATTGTTTCCGTTTCCAAATAGAAATTTTTCAGTACTTCTATCTGTAACTTATCTGAGGCTATTCATCATTGATGGGCTACAAGATTGGTAATACCCGAGTCTACTGATTTCTTATGATAGGAGCTAATCATGAGACAAGTTTGAAGAAGAAAGTTACGATCAGGTTCGGGTTATGATTCACACTCTTCCAGAGGCGTTGGTATGTAACACTCCTAAACCCTTATGCAGTACATTCATTTGCATCTACCACAATTTCATTTTTCTCGTTTGACTATCTAATGTATGATTTCTACTTTAGATGTTAGATCTCCAAGTTTCATTAAGGCACCTTGTAACCTGTTCACACAAAGTGAGAGTTGTTAAAACAACTTGGTAAAATTGGTTTACTGTAAAACAACTGGTGAGTATATAATTATGGATCACAGCCTTTGTGACTTTATCGTTTACTAAAGACACTTCCAAAGTTGACGTGGCAACTAAATAGTGTTTGCTGTTGCTTGTGAAAAGGTTACTTGCGAATGGGTCTCTCAATAGACTTTAGAGTGTTCGTTGTAATCACTCTTCCCTCACTTGTTGAAAGTCGTTTTCTATAACCATCATATTTTGTGTTGCTGGTCACCTGATACCTGCCGTTTTTCAAACATACATAAACCAGATCTGCTGGGTAAACTTCGATGATAACTTGAATCATCCTTCTGAACATCCTACGTTCAACGCAGAACACCAGTAGTTCAAGAAATAGACGCTTACTACGTTTTAGTCAATTGCACTCCAAAAAATGAAAGTAATCGGTGTGTATGGGAATTGTCATTTTTGTTACGCTTTGATATTCCGCTGGACCTTCTGGTGTTATTTCTTTGTGGCCCACAGTAACACGTATACGCAGTGTGACCTAGTAAGCAGCCATGTTTTTCTCGCTGTTTAAGAAACTGGATTGAGCCAAGTTGAAAACAGCTAATTAATGAAGTGTGTTTGAAATAAATGACCTCTAGCCTGGGCACTGGGACCAAGGAATCCGAAGGGTTACGACTATGAGCATAGCGCAGTGTCTACGCTCCCCGCGGTGATTTACGAGCACATGCGCGGCACTGTGGTGTTGGCAATGCTTAGTTCATTCATCAAACACATCAGAAATTAGATTCAACAAACTGGATGCGAAGTTGCATTTCTCTGACAGGCTAATTACAAGATGTAGATCCATATTCTGGTTTGTCGGGCACGTTGTGTGGTTGGGCAAGCTGCTGTTATCATCATCGGCCAAAGGTTGTAACTACTACCCTTGTACTTATATGAAAGCGCCATTGTCTGCAAAATGAATAACAAGTAGCTGTTTCTAAACCCTTGAAGTGGCTACAAGAAGTCCTCAGTTAGATCTACTGTCTGATAACACTGACATCAGTCAGGTGATAATTCGTTGTTCATAGTTCGAGTAGATATCGGTTGAAATTACGGCTGGATGAAAAGTGCTGTTACTTGAACAATTCGTTGTAAACGATAATATTGTTTGTGATTATCAGAACTTGTGCGCCTTCCTTCTTGAGTATCAAGTTTATCCTACTGTCCGCTCAAACGAGACCCACATCTTGTTAGTGGTAGGATTTTGTTCACGGCCGCAATACTATTTGGTTGCAGGTTAATCAAACACGTGTGAAACTCCAGTTAAATCCACTTACATTCGAAGTAAACGCATTCCGAATGGGAGCAGACTTGACATACGTACAAGGCGTTATCAGACAGCTCACCATCAGAAACACAGCTTCATCTTATGTGACAGACTCAATGTTTATGCTGTATTATCATCCTGAATATATCCGCCGTGCAATGTGCAACCTACAATAAAACGTCCGTTCAAAACCTACCCATGAACGAAAGTTTGCATACTTGATCACCTGGTGATCTTAACGGCCAACCCAATTAATAATTCATTTAGATGGTTTGGACGCTCATTTCTACTTCAACCAAATACACACGGATCTGATATCGCATAGCAATATTGAGTATGTTAGTTTTCAACACATACTATATCTTACAGGCAGTGGTCAAAATGGTTCCTAGCAAACCAAGATATTAATATCAGTTTTCACACATTAAAAAACTGGACAGAATATCATTTGTTGAAGCGTTAATCAAGCATTGAATCCACCGTCGACTTAAAGATGGTGATTTGCGATATATATATCACCCAGAAGTGTTTGATGAAAGAGAAGACTCATCTACGAATAATATTCGTAATTTTGCGAATAATACGTACGCCGGAGGCGGTGGTGGACTTTCCAGCCAGCCCAGAACAATCTACTGAACTGAAAACGTCGACCATCATCGTGGTCAATATACGTTTAAACCGTTTATGAAAGGAATTTTTTCAGTTTCCAGTATTAGTGTTTTGAGACGTACAAAGGAGCGGATAAACCTCCCATCAACGGTCCAGTTAAACAAATGCACAGGCACTTATGCAACATAGAATGCACTATGTGGACCAGTAATATAAATCAATCGTTCCTTCCATAAAATCCAACCTTGGTAGTTAACCCTGAGGTATCTAGGTCGTGCAAAAATGCACCATTTGCTTTGCATCCACGATAAATTTAGTGTGATAAATCTCCCCAGCGAAAGCTTGTACCTGCTTTGGTTTGCTAGGCAATGTACTGTTTTCTTACGTTTTTTTACAAGCTTTACATTTGTATGGTTTGTTGTGCATGTTTTGTTCGCTGTTTATATTACGGAAGAAACGTGTGATGATAGATGTTGCGCTTCGGTGAAAGCCATGTTAGATTCGTTTATGATATGATTCAAAATCTGAAGACGAACTCAGTACCTTCTGTAAGAGCTTAACACGAGGGAACGTAAGAAATAGCATTTAATACTTCCGAACACCTGTTGGGCTTGCGAGCAGAGAAGCAGAGAATGCTAACATCTATGACAGACATTACGTAAGAATGAGATCCGGGCAAGTGGAGAGCAACCTACACCAGTATGGGCAAACATCAAGTTTACAAGTCAGTGACAGTATGAAAAAGTTACTAACCTACATTCCACTGCAGCTAAATATCGCATCCCAATCGTCGTAAAAAAACCACGACAGTGAATTAGCAAAATTTTCAGCGATACTGTTTTCGGGTAACTTTAGATGTATCCATTGACCTAGGACTCATTGAACAATCATGATCACGTTTATAATCAGAGTTATGTGCTAAATGTCCCAGCAAGCTTGTTTCTTACTGACTCAAAGTAAGAAATGAAATATTGTGAGACACTCGAATCTGATGCTGCAGACCCTGGACCGTCAATTATGTGCAACACAGCTTTCCTAAAATAAGCTGATTGATGATAGCCCTATTAATTTATCGTTCTTTTTGAAACAACGATGCTTGCGCATGATTGCTCATCGACTTCTCCAAAGTTATGAAATGAATTTTCACTTCCCAATACTTTAAACACTCCAATACTACAATTCAGATGAATACCTGCTGGGATATCACGGAGATTGAATAATTGGGATGGTTGATTGTCAAGGTAATTGACCGGTTACTAAGTGAAATTCCTGATGAAATTGCTGTTAAGTGTAAGTCTGCCAGATGTCTTCTGTTCAATCATTTTGAATATTCCTGTATTTCTTGGCAACTGCGCTCATCACTGCTGCTATAAGTCAAGGACAACAATCTCACGAATTGCAGTATTTCTGGAAGGCGTGAAAGTTCTGTTGCGCAGTTCGAATAGTTACTGTAAGATTGTTTATTGATGCCTAATTGTTATCGGAAGAAACCGTAAAGTTTTGCAAACTGACCGTAAAACTAGGTTTGCTACAAAATGATGACACAAACCTAACCAAATTAGACTCATGAACCATGGTAATAGAAAACTGGTGGATGTCTGCAAAGTACGGAGTCACACACGAATGTTCAAAAGCTACGCAGAAGCTCTGGAAGTGAATTTTCTGACCCATTTCATTTAACGGATCGAAAATTCTATTCATCTCTGTAATCTGTATGAACAGAATTTCCAGCAGCATTTAGAAATAATTTTGCCTTCATTGAAAGCGACAACATAGGGAACAGGAAAATCTTCTTTCTGGATGGTTAGCGGCACTTTTGCAACAGGTTGTTTGAACAACTCTCAGGTTTCACCAAAAAATGCTCTTAAAACCTAGGATTACCCATTAGAAACTCTCACCGGACAAAGATGAATTCTCAAGGGTTTTATTTCAAAACTGTAACTGTGCAGACAGAACTTCATTGTTAATGGGTGATCTTACCGGAATCTATTGCAACAACGATCGGTTTGGTTGGGGGTTTTAGTAATCTACTAAATCAGCGTTATATGGAGACAATTTCTCTTGTAGTTGCTTCTTCACTGGTTTCTTTGGTTTACCTCCATCAAGTTTCGCTACATTTTTAGACCGTCTAACAAACTGTTATTCCAACAACAAACATGCATAAATTGTGTTAACAGAAATGTTCCTTCCAAAGACACTTAACAACCTTTTAACCACCACGCTCATCAACAATAAAAAACAATCATAATTTTACAGCTGTCGCATCTACTATCCGGTGCGCAACACACAAAACGTCTTCATCACTGAAGAAATACTGAGTGCAATAAGAAGTCGATAAGAATCCACCTATGTGTAAACTGAAGAGTGATTCAAAGATGCTTTTGACACTGTCTGGTAAATCAGAACTGAATGTTCTCCGTAATGCCTAGAAAAATCAAGGGTCCTTTTTTGGTGCGCATGCTTATCAGCTTTGCATATTTCTCAACTCAATTGCTAAATTTAACACAAAACTTCGGCCGATTCTCAAACTCACAGCATTGCATAAGTAGTGTTTTATCAAAAAATGGACATTTCGATTGGCTTAATAGTTAAAGTTGTCCATTTTACCGAGGCAGACTCACACCCAACGAGCTTTGGGCAGGCACAAACCAGAGCTCACTTTAGATTACTCTCAATGATAAGACAGACTGCATTGCGCACTGCACTGTTCAGAAAATGTTGTTCATTGACAAACTTCAGGTGAGCATGAGTGAATTGTTCCACTGATGTAGGCTGGATCGGGTTACACGATCAGTAGAGGACAGAATGACCCTAAAATATTCGACCAACCCTCAATATGTAAATAATATTCAACTATTCCGTCCGCGTATCAAAAATTAGTTATCCTGTAGAATTATACCTATGAACGAAATTTGTTACAACTCAGCCCCTTCTAAACACGGACTGTCAACGTTACGAACGTAGGCGTAGCTGAACATCTTTCTGGTCACTATATAAAGCTAGGCCGACTGGTCACTTATATATGAAAAAGGCGAAACGTCTAAATCTCATGAATATGCTTGAAATCTCAAAACGTTGCATGCAGTCTTAAACTTGTTCATACAATGAATTGCGTAATTTTCACTGTTGCGCATAAATATAACATAGAGAAATACCAAACATTGTACCACTTCAAGAACTTCCTATATCATAACTCAAGGCTTTGCTAGTCAGTTGTCCAGGACATCTGGTGATGCGTTGCAATTTAGCTTAGTTGTAAGCCTCATTGATGAGCGCGTTGTTCGAACAGTTGTGAAACAGTCCAGTAGGCTTTGGATAAGCAATAGACCAAAGGAAGAACACTAAGTTTTATTGATTCTAAAACGTTAGGACAGAGGTTACACGGGTTTGACCATCTGGTAACGCTTTGGCTTTATTTTCTTAGTCATTGAAAAAGCTTATCTTTGTATATATATATATGGAGTAAGTAGAAGGGCGCACACCGAGTAGGAGACGATTTACTGTAACGAAACAGTCACACTGGGATCCGTTATCAAATAACTCGATAATCAAACAGGTGATTGTTCGAAAGAGATTGTGCTGCTATTCACCATGTTCGCTCGTCTGTCCATCTTCGCCCGTCTTTCGTTTTATTTTCAAGGGTGTTGTTGTGGTGGCAACTTATGTTCATCCATCTGAGAATAACGAGATTCAAGTACATGCCTACTCGACCATTTCCGTATAATCCGTGTTGCCGTCGTAGCCTGTGTCTGTTCGATGGCGTTAGAGTTGATATATAGGGTCGGCGTCTCCGATTTGTGTTCGTGCAGGTGTATGGGTAGCTGCTTGGTTGTCTGTTCCAGCTACAGTTGGTTGCATCAGGGATGCGGAACCGCGTAGACCGGACCAGATTGTTCACGTGGCTCCACATGAAACTGAACGACGTGCTGAGTTTGGTTTTTGCGTTGCTTGGATGTTCAGTGGTTGGAGTATTCTGTATACTGCTTCAAATGTTACACACACGTACGTACTTGACAAAGCAGAGCATAATTTGCGCATCTTGAGCGTAACTACAATAGGTTCAACATCTAAACCCATAGTATCTAATTAAAAATGCGCCCATACCATTGGTAGCAAGCTGGACACATCTGGAGATTCTTTGTTTGAACATAGCTGATACTCGTAATGTTTCGTATTATTTATATCTGCTGATTGCCATTAACATTGAAGGAAACAAATTTCTGTTCTACCCATCAATTTATTTTTCTTAACATACGATTAATCCATATGAACATGTTGTATTCAGACTGATCCTGAGAGAAATTAAGCAAGTTTTCGGCTAAATATCCTTCTCATTCATAAACCATGGGTATTTGTGAAACCTAAACAGTGCAAAAACACACCGTACTGAAAGCACCTGACAGGTTTTTTAGATCCAATACGTAGTTGGCGGAGGCATAAAGAACTATTCCGTATTCGGAGCAATGCACCGACCGTTTAGAATCTCCGAAGCAACACTGTTTTACAGTACGACGAAATCCCATCAATACTACAACCTCAATCCTCGAACAAGTAATACACGTGGAAGAACAGGATAGTGAATTTAAGAATGAAGTAGGACAGTCGTATAATTAACATACACACCAGGATCGTTGAAGTTAATCGTATGCACAGCAAATCGTGGTCGAAATACGTGATGATAGGGAAGCGAAGTTGCACAACCCAGTCCATTCAGTTAAGTCGAAGACAGAATTCTCCAGAAAACCGGAGAGTTAAGTACGCAGTCACTCGTCTCCAACAATGGATGAGCTTACTCTTGAAGTTTTGTCATTTGTGAAACTGCCTCCTATACTAGGAGTGGAATTTGATAACTAGATTTAAAGAAGTTTTTCGATAGACTGAGCAATTTTCAGACATCATCAGATTTCAACGTGAAAACACCTAAGACTTCACTCTTGCTGCTAACGCTTTGCTTAAGAAACAGCAGTCAAGAATTTACTGGCGAGAGTGCGTTAATCCTCACCCACATTTTCCCATACCTGATAAGGGCGTAGCCGCTGACATGCTTAAAAACGGCTTTCTGGAATAAAGTGAACTCAGTGTTAGAAGGGGCAGCTGATTTTGTAAAGAAATACTAAAGTGGCTCAACTAGGCTCGTCGGACCAGTCGTTTAACCACAAAGACTGAGTCAGCTGAAGATATGGTATTGCCGGACGTCTTCTTATCCCTCCGCTCAGATGGGATAACACATTGCGAAATAGTTTAACTTGGACCGGACAGCGAACGAATGTGTATATTTTGCTACCATTAGGCCACGAATTAAATTTTCCTCGATGTCTGGTCAGAAAGCAGCAGAAATTTGTCTCGTTGACACAGGAGTGAAAACTATTCATATTTTGCGTGCTGGTTGAAAACGGCTGTCCAGAGTGATATATTTTTAGACCTGTTTCACGTAGCACAATATTGAGGCAAACTGTACAACGTGAACAGGTCTGTCTGTAGTACAACACGCTTTAAGGACAAAATTGCCTCGAGCCTATAAGCGACAAAATTAGCGTAGCCCTAGGCAAGATCTACCATGCAGCCAAACTACATGTTTAGTTTAATATCACACCAATTTTGTCCCTTCATCCAAAAAAACAAATTGCCTGTCCATTTTATCTCTTACTATGTGAGCCTTTTCGCCGGTACCCATGAGATATGTTACATAGGCTGCACGACACGGCGATTACCTAAATGTATTCGGAAGAATCATCCAGTAGGGTTGACTCTTGCCTTGGCAAAGTCCTCCTTGACTTTGATCGCTCTCTACCTAATGTAGTTTAGTCATTCACAGTCTGACATACTCATGCCGTCCGATTTAACGGGTCCATCGTTTGCAACCAAGGTAGGATAAAGGTCGCTTATTGATAACCACAAAAGTTGTAGCCAGTCTTCTACGTTCTTCTAACCATGTAATCAGAGGCGCTTCGTCAAAACGATGTATACCCCGTGGCCCTGTGTTCATATCCAGACTGGAGGGATTAAGTAAGCTTTGTGTTCATCTTACCAGATTCCCTTGTTCTGTGCAGTCGACTCTGAAGTGTTACCTTACTATAGATATACAGATTGGGAATAACACAACGTTTCGAGCAAGTTGTAATACTCTACGTTTCAACCACCTCGGGTGGCCTTCCTCAGGAGTGTTGTTACCTTACTATATTTTAAAAAGTATGACCCTTCTGACAGTGATAACGTACCGTTCCATCAGTTACTATGTAACGTTCCACATGCTATTATCCGTACAAATGTTTTATCCACCCTGATGATAAAACACTGTAAACAAGTTTACTTGCTATGGGCTGTTCCAATTTTCCAGCTTGATATATTTATGCAACTTTCACCGCTGACGTTTCTTCAAACACCGTCGACATCAGTTTCAATACCAACTGATATATGGGCTCGAACAAATCAGTTTTTTTCAAGTGTGTTCACCTAAAACACTGTTTCTATTCCTAAATAAAACCCATGAAGTTCTTGATAGCAGTACTAGTTTCAAAGTGTATATAGTTAACCAGACGGACAATAATTCATACTCACTACTCGGAGGTTACATAGGTGAACAAGGCAATAGTCCTGTGGCTCCACTAAAACGGAACTGAACAGCATGCAGCAACCTGGCTTAATTTTGTTATGAATTATTTTCTACTGTTATGACCTTTTCCCTCCATTTAATACCAAATCTCTTGTTGTCATCGGAATATTCAGTTCGGTGAATACCTATATTAACTGTTAACAGTTGCATTCACTTGGAACATATATCCAGTGAATGCCGCCGTATAATTCCAGTATTTGAGAAGCCATCTGAATCGTAAAATATTTACGTGAAGCCTTATTCCTAATTAAGACAGAGTCCAATCATCAGGAAGAAGTTTTTGTTTTCTGGGAGAATACCATCCAACTTGTAGAATCAACTATATATTCAGAATTACTCAATCGTTGTATAACCTCACTTTTTGCGTATGAATTACTGAACTTATATCCTTTTAATCAGCCTACAACCCATATTCCTGTTTTCTGTCTCGTGACTTGAATGTATATTTGTAGGTGGGTATTTACTCAATAGTAAGAAAGAACCTCATTTTTTCTGAGACATTAATAAATATTTGGCCAAGGCGCAATCCATGTTTCATCGTTTTTGTCGTTCAGTCGTTTCTGCTGAGGAGAAGTAACAAATTTAACCCAACCATGTGAGTGATTGTGTATTCAACTGCAAGGTTTGTTTAACCTCAAAGTCACGCTTATATATCCTCAGTCTCCGTCGTGCAGTTAGCATGGCAGTCACATAAATGGCACGGTCATGTGCTCCTCCCTTCATTAAGGGATTTTTTCGAGGAAAAGGGAAAAAGTCATATGATTCGTGACTGCAGGCAGCTTGCATTTCAACACGTTGTGTTTTCTTTTCATCTAGACAAGTTTACCGGATAACTGAACTGCCTTTTCTGTCAAGGAAAGATGATCAGGTTCATTATAACGATGGAATTTGAAAAAATTGTTTTCTGTGATTAAACTGCGATGATTCCAACTGGGCAGGATATCTAGGGGATTTTGATCTTACCTTCAGAATGTTGATACCCTTAACGATTCAAATCACTTTGCATGCGTGGATGACAGCGTACACTCACTGTTCTCTCTTGAGCACCGATTTTCAAGGATTGGTCTATTTCTTCTCTCTCAGCCACAACACACAAAATCAGCTTTGCTTAGGTTTTGGAGCGGTCGGTTTTACTTCTTACTCTTATTCCCCTCCTTCGTAACCGAATGACTTTCACTTTCTACCGTTCGATTAATTGATTCGAATTTGCTCACATCAACCGGTCAATCGAAGTGCATTGACTCAACTAAACTCCTTTTGTTATTAACTTTTAAAGGTGCGTTATACACATGGAACAAAAAGTCCCATTATTTTTGCATACGAATGACTGTTAACTCAACGTGACAGTTACTAGGCGTGTCCAATCCTTTTACCCTCTTGGTTACATAAGTTGCTGTGAAACCACATTGTACGTAGATCACCGTAATCCACCGATGTTGTGCTGTTTGACGGGTTTCACTGACAGATAATACAACCGTCAAAGAGAGAACAGATCACCGCATACACAGCTTAGAGGAACGAAGATTGCACAGAAGACGTTTTTTTTTCAACCGTTTGGCGTTGAAGTCAAGGTGCGTGATCTTGCTTCGGGTTCACAGGGAATTAGGTTGTTAATCGAAACACCCATTATGAGAAGGGAGCTAGTTAGTGCATGAGCAAACAGAGTTGTAATCCTTCTAACCCCCACCGCAAGGAAATTAGTAAAAGACATTTCCAATGCAACCATGATGAACTACCTTAAACTGATGAAGAGTATAGTACATTTTCTTGAACAAAATAAAACGAATTTCATTGCAAATGACGCCAGCCAAGAGATACACATTTTGGCGCCTCTGTAAGTTGTTCTCTAAAAATCATCAAAAACTCTCTAGAGTACACACAGTCTATACTCTGCATTACCCGGTCAACTCTTCAGGAGTTCGACTGGTATACAGATTCAATACTTCCAGCTAGCTTATATAGAACCGCTCCGATCAATGGCTAATTACCGTTACCCTGTACCTACTATAATGTTGTAGCCATTTTATTTGGGTTAATTCCGTTTGTCATTTCTAAACTAATTTTCACCTGTAATATTTAAATTACGAATGTCAGAGATGACGAACCTTTACTTTCTGAAACCTCTGTCATCCAACTTGAAAACAGCATCGCATCTGTACAAGTCTCTAGTGTCAATAAATTGCCTACAGAATTTTTTAAAGGAAATTATAAAAGAATAAATTATCCAACTTACTGAGAGAAAAACTTAGAGTAAAGCGTTAACTGTTTTGTTGCTTGTTTTTCCGGATGTCCTTATTCTACGTTCAGCTCACTGTAAACACACCCGGTCCACTCATAAGATTTACTTTCAAAGTTTTGAACCATTTTAATATAACAGTTATTTTGGTTCGAACACATCAATCAGATGTACTTGCGCAAAACAACGTTCGTGGGAAGAAGCAGAGGGGAATGTTTTCGCGAGCAAACAACAAAAATCTTCGGAATGAAACACCGATATTTACCAACTTGAATATTTTTCTATGTATACTCCACAAAGATGACGCTATCAGAGACCGACTAAAAATATCCCTGAAGAATAGTTGCATTTACTTTCAATTCTGTCCATCCAACTCCGGTGTTCTGAAACATCCTGACGTCAATCTCACCTGCAGTTGGTCAGTCCCCTTGCATACCATATTGTACCTGATGAATCGGTCGCTTCCTAATGTGAGGTAAACGACCTTGTAACTGGAGGTCAGCTGTCAGCCGTGTTAAAGTGAGCAACTCTGACTAGCTTAAACAAAAGTAAAAGACTAGTCTAATGATTTCTCTCAAAAGGTGTAGCGTGGAGGATGCATGAAAGATCAGAATCTGCAATTATTTATGAACTGTGCTCCAAGTGGTTTTGTACCTATGACTTTAACTAATAGTGCTTGGTCAACCAGGTCTAAGAAACAGAGAGATAATTGAGTCAGTTGTTCATGATGCATAATCTGGTGTAATCCAGCACCTGACCTGGATGTGGCGATAAGACTCACCATTGAGGATTAGCTCAACAATAAACTGCTGAACCGCTCCACATTTTTTGATTTATCTTACTTAAATCAAATTGGATAAAGAACTTCACTTCCGTTTATAATAGAGAACTGGTGGTTGTTACAGATAGCTCGAGTGATAAAACTCGCGGGCTGGTGTCTTCTTCAGTGTGTGCCGGGGGACTTTTGTATTAAAATCCGTTCACCTCTGCCAAGAATTGACGGTAGTAATGTAAATGCGTTTGGCACAACTGTGGATTGGCGCGTACATACTCAACGCTCTGAATTAAGCTATATGAATAAACTTGATTGCAGTATGAATGTGATAAGATTTAATAAACTGATGTCAAGTGATACCTCAGGCAATACGACATTTGCCATCTACGCTTCTAACTTCTTCGCGTTAACAGAAAATACAATAAATATACTTATATATGCATGTGATATTTAGACATTTAATATATATACCTGTCGTTTTAAACTTTCCATATGAACATTTGGAACAAGTAAGAAAAGCTAGAAGAGAAATGATCAATGCTGACTAATTTATGTCGTTAGTTATCAAGAAGACATTTCAGAACTTTGCACAATCGTTACCAACACTGGTCTCAAAAAACATCAGGCATTCTAACCTGTTATGCGTTATCCTTGGTAAACGCAAAACTGTAAGAACTATCAAGAATTGGGGTGTTTAGTCGTTTTCATCAATTCTTATCGGAATTGAGCGTTTTTTGATCTACGGAGCAGTATACAGACGTCTAGCAGACTGAGAGAAGTTAACTGATTCACTGACCAAAAACCGTCGACAATTTCACAATTTTGAATTAGGTACAGACTAAAGATTATCATGTGAAATGGTTTTATCTATCAGAGTGGCATCGCCCGAAAGTTTGATGGAGCGACACGAAAAGTACTAGGAAAGTACGAAATTCTGTAAAGGGCACATAGATTTAGTAAGTCACTGTTTATCAGATATAACATCCCATTAATTCTGAGGAATTTTAAGGGGTTCCTCGCCATGAGTGACTTGGTACCGTACCTACAGTAATGAACTCATAATTTGGATAAGACGACAAACACTCTAAGGTTTGGTATTCATTTCGTTTTGACATTAGTAGTCAGGCTCTCAGCATTGAATACTTGATTGGCGAACCAGACCTGCCCTGCATTTTGCCTCATGCGCCCTCGAGCTAAAATTACATGCGAATTTGCGTATGCAAACTGGTCATCCAAAAAGAGCAATTTTGGTGCCGCTGGTTTTTGCATTCTGCATGACAATACCGTCAGGATGAATGGTATTCCATATCCTCTCAATTCCAACCAGACACTCCTCAAGAGTTTGTTACTGCTCACATTTGAATCAACATCCTGTGAACTCAACTTTAGCAAACTAACTTTGTCAGATTGGAAATGTTTCAATTCTTACTATCGTTGTTGTTAGGTGAGCAACTGGCCAATATGCGCAAGATCCCGTCCAGCTTAATTGAGTATCTCCCTAAAAATTGTCCAAAACACGGTGATTGGTTGAAGATAACTTCAGCCGCTTCTCAAGCTACCTACGTCCCATGTTTTTATGTTCGTGGGTATCCTGGAGCTCAACTGAAAGCAAACATTCAACTAGAAAAGTTGAGTGATTATTCTTCAACGAAAGTTCAAACAGCGATCATGAGCAATCAACTGAATTGGGATTCTCCCTAGAACATTTGCTGTAAGGTTGCCCGATTTCAGGATAAATTTTGGTTGCTCGTAGAACGGCAAAATGTTCCTTTTGCGTTAAACTGACAAAAATCGAGCCACCTAAGCAGGAAATGGAACATTTAATGGCATAAAATATAGCGCAAACTTAAAGGAAAGAAAATTTGCTTGGCCTGATATAAATCACTTTTGTGATTACTCTTCCGGAAAACATTGGTTATCATAGTCGCGCATATATTTACTATTTCAGGTTCAATATAGAATAAACCCTACACAGGTATGACAGAGAGAATAAACAAATTACTTCGTTTTGTACGCTATGTGTAATGTAACAAGGTCTTGGAAGGGTGCAAACGAATGTCGTACCAATCAAGGGTCATCAAGGGGATTCTTTAAGCAAGTATGCCAGAGGTTGAAATTTAATTCCAGGTGTGCATTAGCCATCGTGGTAGCATTAAGGTGACTCAGTACTTAGTGGTATTCAATTGGTGGAAACTATACATAACCTTTTTTCGTTAACTGTACTACATAAATTGTTAAACCCTAGACAGATATTTCATAGCCTTCTGGTTCTAAGTTATTTATGATGGCTTGGCTACAGCAACCATCCTCAATCAAACTTGTATCAAATTCAATGTTCTTCTTTAACAATTGTTAAACTGGCACTGGATTGATCAAACCCAATGAAAATCAGTATGCAACCCTTCCGCCGCCATTATATCGAAACGAAGTTGTTTTAACCAGAAAATCCTTTCACAGTCAATC